>JAUMHQ010000090.1:12032585-12046175 GCA_032361165.1 Enteromius paludinosus | reverse complement strand
AGAGGTAAAAATGATATAAATACTGTTCAGTTTCTCACAACAACCAATCGTTTCGTGTCTTAAGACATCAATGTATCACGAGATTGCTGACTATAATCTAGGATTTGGTGAAATGATATTGTCTCCAGCTGCTGATTTCGGCAGCATTCATTAAACAGCGTGCTGTAATCAAATGAAAGGTGGATACATTGGCTGCAGTGCAACATGACACTGTTGGATGGTCTTCATAACTGTCTGCCCTTGAAGCATCTTCAAAGAGGATAAACAGTCCAAAAAACGTTAATTACATTCAGCTAAACTAGGTTAGAAACAGATGCTTGGATTAATATAGGCTGACCATGAGGAAGAATACATTGCTTTTCTGCTAATGTCATTACATTGTTGTTTAAGATGTTTCATATGCTTAATGCCTTTCAAACATACAGTACAAACACCCACACATTATTTCTATAGCATTCACACACGCACCAAAACCTGAATGAATCTTTGCTCAAGTTGCTTGTTCTCTAAATTCAGCTATTTATTCTTTCCAAGAATAGCTGAATTTGGAGATCAAGCTGTAATGAAACAGCTGCGAGAAGCTTAAACCCGAAGCTGTTTTTAAGGTGGCGAAACCCTCGCTGCCATTCAACGAAACCCCTCCAGATGGTGGCCCAATGTTTGAGCAGAGCATGATGGGAATAGCAAAGACCTCTGCTCTGTTTGTTTTCAGTTAGTATGGATCTCACGAGCATCTCCTGGAAGAGGTAGAAGGGAAAGGAGAGAGACAAGCGTCTGACAGTCTGTTTACCTGTGTGTTTATTCACTATCGCTCTGGGGAGTCTAGGTTTAGGAACCGTTTTCTGATGACAGATGTTCAATGTTTTTCTTGGAACTGACCTTTCGTTGCTGCAATTTCTGGATTGGTAATGCTTTAAATTAAATTTAAAGCATTTTATTACATGAAAAAGTAGTGTTCAACCTCTTCCTTATCCCTTGAACACAAAATGTGGTTTAGTATTTTGCAATTCATTTATTATTATGCTTCTGCAGTAAAATGCTAAAATGTTTCTCAAAACTAACTTTTCAAAAGGAATTATTTGTAAGAAACACATAACATGAATAAAAAATAAATAAATAAATATATAAAATAAAAATGTATATATAATATAAATAAGACTTTGTGGTCTTATCTTTACATTTTGAACACTAGCGTAAATTGTGAAAGATATTCGCTTGAGGGAATTTTTATATAATTTTTGCTTATGGAATATATGCATGTGTATTGTACATTTTTGTTATGTATACATAAAAACGCACACATACAGTATAAATGTATATATATTCATATTCCTCGATTTCATATTATATATAAATATGCTTAATATATACAGATTTTTTCCTTAAATACAAACATGCATTTTAAGTAAAACAAGTAAATTGTTTTTTTGTTGGCCAAAAATCTGACAAAAATGAGTGTAAAGTTGTTGTTTTTTTGAGTTTTTTTTTTACTACATATGTTAAACTTTAACCACTTTTTGTGTAATTTTTCAATTATTTATCTAAAATAAATATAAACATAAAAGATGATAACCAAGAGCTAAAAATATGAACATATTTATTGGACACAATGTTTAAAATGCATACAATTCAACAAGAGCTTTAGGAAATAACCAAACCGGTACACATATGATCACAATGTTGAAAAATTCAAAACAAAAGATACACAGAAATTAGAGGTAACATCTTCAGGTACTGACTGAAGTCAGTGACTCAGTGACCCTTCGTGGCCTTATCCGATCATGTATCCATTACTGACCTCCTACAAGCCAGAGAGGCTTTTTACACTCAGGCCTGAAGTACTCCAGTTTAGAAGTGGGTGGCAAAGTGCATCACATGTGTACACTTCAATGCAGGTACACCAGATATGATTTAATTATGTAATGCACAGTGCGGTTACCCATACAACAAAACAACAGTCCTGATTGGTACAGAGTGAGGCCGACTGCTCAACCATCTAAAGATTTTGTAATACTGAATCTTTGGGCCACAAGAGAGTGGCCTCCTACAGTTTAATTCACGACTTCCAGACACATGATTAATGGTTTTCAAACAGCGCTACACGTCTCGCCGCTGAGTGACATTTATTTATTCTCCTGTCTCGCTGCTAATCCTGGCTGATATTCAAACCTGGCAATCAAAGTTTAGGTTATGTGTTCACTATCTTGGCTAAAAATGTCTATCCCAGATCCTGATGCAATGTGCAGGTAACCCAGTAACAGGTAGTGTGTGGACTGTGGAAACTGCCAGACCATAGCATATGCATGATATTACTGTGTATAACAGCACTTCAACATGAAAAGCAAACAACTGCATTTATTTATTTTCTAAAACGCAAAAGGAATGTCAAAAATGTTTCAAGACAATGTTTACTGCATTGAACTGTGAGAGTTTGTGTGCATGTTTGTGTCAATAGTGGGTTATAAGCTAAAAATATGAAAACTGGGAACTTTGAAATCACTCCAAGAATTCAAAGTTTATTGTTTTTTTGTTGGAAGATGCTTTTTTGCAACGCCTCATTAAATTATTTGCTGTTATTGTCACCGCATGGGAAATTACAAATCGGAATAGGCACATATGTTTCAGTAATTTAACAATTGGGAATAGCTCCTAATTAAGAATTACTAAAAGGACAGTGCAGATGTGCCCATTATTACAATTATAACCTTGACTTTCATCAAGAAATATGCGGAAGAAATAAACAGTCTTCATTATGGTTTCAATTAAATGTAATCAATGAGCCAAAGGAACACTTTCCCACAAGAGCTCACAGAATGAGAAGATAACACTGTTTTTGATTCTGCTGCAGATGTCTGCAAACATTATAAATTATGTAAAAAAGAAATCGTGTTTGAACTTTGAATTTTATTTTGCATTTTTCTTACCAGAGTGTACAAGTTGTGCTTATTAAATCAATACTGCAAAAACTCACCTCCTCAGTATTGTCTTGTTTTCCAATAAAATGTTTTTATGAACATCATTAAAGCAGAATAAATGAATACAGATGAGATATACTATTGTTCAGAAGTTCGAGGTTGATATATTTTATGTCTCAATTGCTCAACAAGGTTACATTTATTTGATCAAAATATTGTGAAATATCATTAGAATTTATTAAAAACTTTTATATTATGTATTGTATGTCTTCTGTGTCAAATGAACATTCAGAAAGTAGTCGAATATGCTGATTTATGTTTTAAATAGCATTTATTTTTTGTATTATCAGGTGATAAAATATACAAATTAAACGTATTAATGGTTTCTTTTGACTACTTTGATACATTTATTTTATTTTTTTTAATTAATGTATTTTTTTCCCACAGACAATATGAAAATTTTTGTCCTAAATTGAATTATTTTTATTTTTTTTTCATAAAATCAAAAATTTCATCAGAACATAAAAATGCATAATTTCAGAGAGAAAACAGATATTAAAATACTAAGCATAAGATTTTGAATCTTACATTTGTTTTTGTTTTTTTACTGGAAAACAAGACAAAAGCAGAGTTTTAAAAGTGTTTTTACTGTATAAATGAACGACTTGTGATGACAAAACATAAATAAGAACAATGAAACCATCAAACAGGAAGTGTTTCTCTAGGCGCCAGAACCGAGTTGGCAGTTCTGTCTGATCTGCAGCCATCTTAAATCATGTATCAGTGACAAACAACAATCCTGAGAATGCTTAGCTTTCCCGAACACCTTAAAGCTAAATTATCCATTACATTCTACAGCCTCACAATCCTCGTCTGTCCAAAGCTTGAGCTGAAGGTTAAAATAAGAGTCACCACCTTGCCTTAATTTACAACTGACAAAAACCTTCAAAACACTAAGTCATTACTGTACAAATACAATAACCAACACTGTACAATGTCTCGAGTTCTACTGCAATACAATCATTTCTTCTTCAATCACACATTTCCAAGCGCTGAAAAAGGCTCTGCCAAGAAACATGGGGCGAGAAACCAGAAAATGTAGGATGAAGCTATTTTTAAAGCGCCAGCATCTGTTGCGGACACCTTTTTTTTACACGGGATTGTGAACATGGTGCATGAAATGACATGGAAATTGTATGCTAAAATGTTTAAGCTCTTCCATTTTGCTATCATATGGAAATTCAATCTGAAGGTACCAAGCATTCCATAACCATCTACGCTAAACGGGGTCCAACACAAACACAGGTTCACCAGTCCACCGAGTGCAGGTCCATCAACACCAGGATGATTTAGGAATAAAGTCTCCCTCATAAAATGCTCAACACATATCCTTCCTCGGAAGACGCTCATATTTGTGATGAAATGCATGTAATGAGGCAAAATACTTTTAATACGCAAAGAAAAGCCACATCAAATAAAGTGGCTCCACATCAACGTGTTGAAAAAAGACGACCAAAAGTTGCTGCCAGTGTGAAGGAAGGACGACATCTGCCCTCTCCGTGACATCGTCACGCTGTCCAATCTCTTGTTTGTGAAGCAACGTTTACTTTCCATTCCTTAAACGTCTCTCATTTTTCTCTGTTGCTGCACATCGGATGTCAGAACTTGTCAAAAGTGACAAGCATGGGCTCTCTGGACTCCAAGATCTCCACAGTGGAATTGACATATTCCGAATGCGCTGCCGAGGGCTTGACGGGAGCAGTGGCATTTGGGGTCAAGCAGCGGCCCTTCTGCGTAGCGTTTAATTGTGTGCGTATGTGCGAAAGAGAGAGATCAGTGCTTCATTGCATTCTAAAGAAGGTTTCTAAACTATTTCCACATACACACGTTTGCAAGGTCATCTCTCACTGAAGGTTTCCTCAACCTCGCAGTTCGCATTAAGCATCTTATTGAAGAAAAACGTACTGTATCGCTCGCAAAACAGTTAATAGATTCACAAGACACAATCGGTGTTTCTTCTCAAGGTCTTTCTTCTGTACAATGAGGAGTGAAGCGTGATGTTCACAGTGCTGTGATGTCACATGGTGTTGATTCTTGTCCTTAATTCACTTGGATGGATAGATATCCAAGTTCACAATCTCGGACATCCGCAGCAATCTACTGCCTTTCTGGATGCTGATCACAAAGGGGAAGGTACCGGCCCGTTCTCCCGTAGGGCTGATGAACTTCAGTGCTGGTAGAGAGATAAAACACAGTCATTTTGCAGCAAGACGATTCCATGTCGCTCCAAATCTCCTCGGCAGGGGAAGCGGAACAGGTTTGAGGGCGTTGAGGTGAGGCGCTATACCTGAACCTGAGTCCCATGGTGTGCCTGAAGACACTGGATACTAGACAAGATCTTTTTCTGATGGCCTGCCAGTGCTACACCCATCTTATCCAGTTCACTGTGAGAGAAGTGAAACAGACGGAAGAAAATGCTTTAGAATATTCATACTATTCTTGCAATATTCAGTTAACTATGTACATTGTGTAAAAAGCATTAAACTTTGCAACACATCTGGTATATTTGGAACGCTTTACTACTGTACTACTATTTTACAGTATGTGTTAATTGTCTACAGTATGTAGGTTTTCTGTATGCATGAAAGCAAATCACACATTGAATCCAATAATGCAATGCACTTACAGCAACTTCCATTTACAGTGTGATGAATCATAAAGCTATTTTTTTTAGTCATACTTGAATAAACTAATTGAATTGGATGCCATTTGCTGCTAAGTAATGATTTCACGTCATAACACTATTGTTTGCACCATTTAACTCTGTATATTACATATACATATGCTGGTCATATAATTAGAATATCATCAAAAAATGTGTTTATTTCACTAATTCCATTGTATAATGTATACATTCATTCCACACACAGACTGATATATTTCAAGTGTTTATTTCTTTTAATTTTGATGATTATTACTAACAACTAATGAAAACCCCAAATTCAGTATCTCAGAAAATTAGAATTTTAGACCAATAGAAAAAAAGAATGTTTTGAAATCTTATGAGCACATACAGCACTAAATACTTAGTTGGGGCTCCTTTTGCCCGAATTACTGCAGCAATGTGGCGTGGCATGGAGTCGTTCAGTCTGTGGCATTGCTCAGGTGTTATGGGAGCCCAGGTTGCTTTGATAGTGGGTTCTGCATTGTTGGGTCGGGCATATCGCATCTTCCTTTTCACAATACCCCATAGATTTTCTATGGGGTTGAGGTCAGGTGTGTTTGTTGGCCAATTAAGAACAGGGATACCATGGTCTTTAAACCAGGTACTGGTAGCTTTGGCACTGTGTGCAGGTGTCCTGTTGGAAAATGAAATCTGCATTTCCATAAAGTTGCTCTAAAACGTCCTGGTATACAGCTGTGTTGACCTTGGAGCTCAGAAAGCACAGTGGACCAACACCAGCAGATGACATGGCAACCCAAACCTTCACAGACTGTGGAAACTTTACACTGGACCTTAAGCAACATGGATTCTGTGCCTCTCTTTCGCCAGTCTCTGGGACCCTGATTTCCATGTAAAATTTACCTTCATCAGAGGACATAACTTTGGACCACTCAGCAGCAGTCCAGTCCTTTTTGTCTTTAGCCCAGACGAAACGCTTCTGACGCTGTCTGTTGTTCAAGAGCGGCTTGACACAAGGAATGCGAAGCTGAAACCATTGTCTTGCATACGTCTGTGTGTAGTGGTTCTTGAAGCACTGACTCCAGTCGCAGACCACTCTTTGTGAATCTTCCCCACGTTTTTGAACGGGTTTTGTTTCACAATTCTTTGGTTATCCCTATTGCTTGTACACGTTTTTGTACCACATCTTTTCCTTCCCTTCGCCTCTCTATTAATGTTCTTGGACACAGAGCTCTGTGAACAGCCAGCCTCTTTTGCAATGACCTTTTGTGTCTTGCCCTCCTTGTGGAAGCTGTCAATGGTCATCTTTTGGACAACTGTCAAATCAGCAGTCTTCCCTATGATTGTGTAGCCTACAGATCTAGATCAAGAGACCATTTAAAGGTTTTGAGTTAATTAGCTGATTAGAGTGTGGCACCAGGTGTCTTCAATATTGAACCTTTTCACAATATTCAAATTTTCTGAGATACTGAATTTGGGGTTTTCATTAGTTGTTAGTTATAATCATCAAAATTAAAAGAAATAAACACTTGAAATATATCAGTCTGTGGGGAATGAATTTATACATTATACAAGTTTCACTTCTTGAATGGAATCAGTGAAATAAATAAACTTTTTTGAAGATATTCTAATTATATGACCAGCGCCTGTATGGCTTTCCATACTTTTTAAAAAACATTATGTAGTAATCACCATCTTCAAGTATTCAGTTTCCAACATGTTATAGTATGTTCAGAAGGTCATACTATTTTTTGCAGTGCATGGTATGTAAATTCTCTGTTTGATTCTTAGTATGCGGTACGATTTATACCATTGAGAACACTGTTGACTGTCTCTTGAAATGCAATGAATCTTTTAATACTAAAATAAATAAGTGTAGCTTTTATTTACCTGGTGCTGACATACAGAACCGAGTCCAGAGTGACGTAACCGGCGCTGGAGAAGTGCTCCTTGTACTGACCCATTTTGATCAAATCCAGCCAGTCTTCCACTGTACTGACCCCTGCCTCAGGAGTCACTGGGTCCTCCCTAAGGTTGGAGGAGGAAGTGCAGTCAGAATATTGGTCTTATATTACCTTGACATTTCATAATCGCCACAAAGAAAGCACTTTGCATTGGTCTGTGAGGATGTCAACTGTATGCATCTGTTTTTGTTAAAATTGCATTTAGATTAGCCGTTTTCTTAGCTTACATTTTCAATGTGAGCATTTACTGTACAAACAGTTTAGTAAGGGTAGGAAATTTGTTTTTTTTCATGCATTCGAGCGTGTGTCAGCTTATAAAAAGCTTAGCATTGCCTGGACATGTTAGGCTTTCCAGATCCAAAAGGGAGGCAGATTGCACCAAATCATGTCTCTGTCACTCTCTCCCTCTCTGTTGCATAGCCTCTATTATAACAAACAGTCCTGAGGAATTTAGTACTAAACCCATTTTATTTAACAGCAAGGGCACAAGGGTAGATTTTTCCCAGTGGTTGTTGGGAATATTCAGTTTGCACATTCTGTTTTAATTGTGGCATGCACTGGCTAAACAATCCAGCGCCCATCTGTCTTCTATTTGGCAACCCTCAAAATGCAGCAGAGGGATAGACAGGCAATCAGATATCAGCCAAGACAACCACAAAACCCCCCTCCTGCTTGAGAGAAACATGCACTGGAAGTAAGAAGTTCGTACTGACGTACATCTGGCTTCAATCTAGATTAGCCAGATATCTGTTTCATTTATTTTGAACTTATTGGATTACTGCAAAAAAAAAAAAACACCTCAGATTTTATCACACACCTGAGAAACATCATAACGCTCTTCATGAGCAATATATTGCAAACCGCCACACACATCCCAGCGGTGCACCTCTATTGAATTCAGATCTAATCCGCGGAGGGCATTTGGCTCACCAGACTGCAGTGTTGGCCAGCTGCTTCAGGCTGCTTGGGTTCCGGATCAGTCTGTCCAGAGTGTTGACGATCTGCCCAAATTTTGGCCGATCGCTGCGGTTCTTTTCCCAGCAGTCTAACATGAGCTGGTGAAGCACCACCGGACAATCCATTGGAGCCGGTAGCCTGTAACCTTCATCTATAGCTTTTATAACCTGGGGGGATGAAGATTTCACATTAAAAATCATACATTACCAGCGTATACACTTCATGAATACCGAGCAGATTTATTCCTCGCTTAATGCATTTAGCTTTTGTTTGGTGGTAGATTAATTCTTTTTTTTATCCATCTGTGACTGAAGTGAGAATGAGATTTCGGATGAGACTGTCTTTGTTAGCTCAAGAGGAGAGCTGTTTAATTTAGTCCCTTTTATGAAATGATACCGCCGTAAGGGAAAGAATAAACTAGCTTGATGCAAACATTCGTATTATCTTAACTCTTGCCTTGAAGACTGTAACCGTCGAAACGCTCTATTGCCTGTTACCATGGCATTGAAAGGAAGACAGATGGATTTTGTGGTTTACGCCTTGAATGGAAGTCCCCCCCCGACACAATAAAAGTGCATCCGCTAACAAGCATGCAAACGTTTTTCGTGCTCCATTTTAACATGTCGAGAATACAGGCTCGAATCATTCCATAATGTCTCAATCTCCTTCCCGAGCAGCCTCTTTCCAAATCCCGAGCAAAGATCTCTTCCCAAGGTGAAAATAAATAAATGAAAATGGTTTCTGGTGTGGAAAATCTGCCAAGAACCCACTGACACGGATTCAAATTCCCTCTTTTAAAGCGGCCTGTGAATTGAAATCTGGAAATGTTCAGCCTCCAGATGCATTTAATCTTTTTACCTTTGTAAGCCTGGGAGTTGTTTTTTTTTTTTTTTTTATTCGAGTCCCACTGAAGTGGTCTGGCAGAGGGCTTTTATTACAAATCGATAGGGATTCTCAAGTTTAAAAATTTAAGTGGTGCAAAGGTTAACAGAGCTGTTACAGTTAACTAAAAATATTGATTGAAAATAAACTAAAATAAAGGAAAATCTTCTATTCTTAAAACTTCGATATTCTGTGAGATAATTGTGCAGTGCAACTATGGTATAATTTAATTTTACAATTTACTCACGTCCTGATTGGACATTTCCCAGTACGGTCGTTCCCCATAGGATATCACCTCCCACATGACAATGCCGTAACTCCACACATCACTGGCGGATGTAAACTTCCTGTAGGTGATGGCCTCAGGGGCTGTCCATCGAATGGGAATCTTACCCCCCTGATAAACAGCACAAAATCAATTGTTAGTGATGTTGTGAAACAGCTTCACTACAAATAAAAAAGGTATGGTGCTCACTAGCAAAATGCTAGCAGTGCTATTATCTTATTATTACACAGTTGTGGAATATTAGCTTAATAGAAAGATAATTTTCAAATGTAGCTTGTAGCTACTTTGGCTAAAAGGGAGTTTTTAGCTTAGCTTTGCTAACTGTTAGCTTAGCTTGCAATATTTGGGCATTACCCAGCCCAAAACTGGTGATTAGCGGTAAGCAGTTTTTATCGAAATATGTCACATCAGAGAGCACTTATGGAACATGAATGTTTGGACAACTGAGTAGGAGACAAGCCACTTGAAACATAACTGGGTATAATTGCAACACTCAACATGGCTTTACTGAGGTGAAGGAAATCCTTCCTTTCAATTATAAAAGCCATTCCCTAGTATTTTTGCTCTAGAATGCTGGTCCAACTTTTATTTTTCATTTTTAATACTCATCTTCCAGCAAAACTACATACAAACGCATTCACAGACTCATTGAGACACACTCTCAATGATTAGATGTTTAGCAATCCATCAGTCTGGATAGCTGTTATGACAGGCTTGCGTGACCTCATTTCCAGACTACAGGTAGGCAAGAATATCTCTCGCTGTGTTCGATGCTTTCTTTCTTTCGCAATCACATATCATATTTCTTTTAAACCAAAAGCAGTATATCATATCACAACAAAACTCTTGCATAGTAAATCTAGTTAAAATGAGGCCTGAGAGCAGAAGCATGGTCTCTCACCCGTGTAGTGTACGCCGCCTCAGGATCGTCCTCTAACACACGCGACAGCCCGAAGTCAGACACTTTACACACCAGGTTTCCGTTCACCAAAATGTTCCGTGCTGCCAAATCCCTGTGCACGTAGTTCATCTCTGAGAGGTACTGCATCCCTGCAGCTATCCCACGCATCATTCCCACCAGCTGGATCACTGTGAACTGCCCGTCGTGTTTCTGCACAAAATGAAGAGTTCTCATGTCAAATTCTCATCCCTGTGGCCTTATTTCCTGCCTTGTTCAACCTCTTTGGATTCTGGCACAGTCGGTCATGTTTGCATGTGTCTCTTGAGTAATTCATAATTCATTGGCTCCCTAATTAATAGTGTTGCTCACATGTTACAGGGCATGAGCTATTAACTGCAATCACTGTATAATCATTCAGGCTTTTATGCAAGCAATGGCAAGTAAGTAACCAACTAACCAAATTATGATGTTTCATTACACCCTCTGGCAAGAAAACGTAAATGTTTTGATTGTTAACTATGGTTGCATGGTAATATAGGATTAATAATGGGACGGTGGTTTGTTAGCGCAAAGGTTATACATATACATACGCATGTGTTCACTAACATTATATTAGTTTTGTCAAATTGATTAATCAATGCATCCAAAATAAAGGTTTGTGTTTGCATAATATGTGTAATGTGTATATAAATGAACACACATACATATATTTATTTAAGAAATATTAACATATGGATTGATTAATCGTGATTAATTGCATCCAAAATAAAACATTTTGTTCCCATAATATGTGTGTGTGTGTGTTGTGTTTATTTATTATTTTAAATAAACATAAAATTAGGTTTATTATCATGTTCATGTTCATAATCACCCTGGAGTGCTCAAAATTGTGAAAATGAATGGGAATACTCTTCAGAGATATTTTACTCATAAAAAATTCTAGGGGTGCCAAAATTGTGCTCAACAAGTACTGGAGAAAAAAAAAAAAATTCAAAATCAGATTTTCTCCTCATTTCAATTGTTTTACTTCAAGGATAGGTTAGAATTTTGTACAAATTTTTGAATGAAAGATCAAAAGGATAAACAATGCAGATTATTTTTCACAGCCATTTTTGCTCAGATTTACCAAGGGTGCCAATATTAATGGAGGGCACTATATATATATAGTATATGTTCACACATCTAATATTAACCTTACAGTGTGCAGAAGACACTGCCAATGTAATATTAAGTAAATATTTTCAAGATAATGTTTCAATAATCTCCTCTGACTTAAGTATAATGATTGCAAATGCAATTTTTTGTAAATATTGTCTTTATAATACAAATCTCAATATTTTTCTATTGTTTTACTAGTATCTCCATAAAGCTTCTAAATCAGCTTGACCATGCTGGTCGACTATCTCACCAGATAAGACTTGCTCGAGTACATAATTGATCCAAACCAGCATAAACCATGGTGGTCTAAACTGGTAAACAATGCACTATGTGAGCGACACAAAGAAAAACCAGGCATAGAGAGGTGTGAACACGCGAGTTGTCAAGTCCAATCTGGAAGAGCCGGAAGACTGCTTTGTGTTCCTGTGATATTTCACAGCATTTCCTTTGGTGCAAATTGGCCTCCATCATACACAGCAAAATAGAGCACGCTCACCTTCAAAAAAGTGTCCAGAGATCCATTTTCCATGTACTCTGTCACTATCATCACAGGCTTACCTAAGGGACGGAGAAAAAGGAGACAAAACGGGAAGTGTGAAACATTGAGGAAAATAGAGAGAGAGAGAGAGAGAGAGAGAGAGAGAGCAGAAGCGAAAGAAAGACGTTTCATTTTTTTACAGGCAAAGAAGAAAAGACACAGCGGAGAGGCAGGAAGAGGCTGGCGCTTTTGTGTCCTATATTTAATTCATTTCCAAGTTGACAGCGAAAAACATGTAGATAAAGAGAGCGGACACCTCCCCCCACTCCCAGAGACTTCATAGCCCCTCGTTCTTGCTTTGGTTCGCCTCTACCTGCTGCCTGTTACTCATACTGACAGCCCCTAATCAAAGCTCTCAATAACAGTCAGGCAGATAATTAGAGCGAGCTGTCCACTGAGAATGTCCAGAAATACCTAAAATGGTAATGAGTTCCTTTAGGAGGGAGGATGATGAAGGGGGGAGACATGTGAGGGGGGAAGTTTTTAGGGGGTGTGGTGATTAATTGCCCTGGGGGTGGTGGTGGGGGGGTTGAAGATGAAGGGGTGTAAAGATCTGCTAATGGGAGAAGTGTTCACTTCTTCTCTATGTTGCAGACACAGCTGCGAGAGGCTCATATGGGGAGCTCGCACCTGCGTTGCTGAAAGTGATTAAAAATTCTCCCTTGATTCCACCCAAATAACACGCTGTCAGTCAGAGAGACCCCCCTTTTCATTTCGCATGTGACAGGGAAGAGTACATGCTAATCTATCCTGATTATCAGAGCCGCTTGATGGATGTAACGTACGCCGGAAACTTTACCTCGGGGCACCAGACGCACGCCAGCATGAGATGCTGCTTAGCCTTAGAGACGCTCTCCATTTCTGTGAGCAGCCCTGTATGTTGTGCTTAGCTTTACAGGTTATAGGTCTGAAAGCTGCGAGGTGATCCTTGAGGCGTCACCATTGTGCAGTTGAGGAAGCGACGTAACCGCTTGTCTGCGCCATAGGGACGGTTTATATAAATGATTAATTTTATTCATTTATTTATGACTTTTTTTTTATAAAAAGTAAAAAATTTATTAAATACAATAAAAAAATCAAATTAAATGAAATTAAATCTAATTAAAAATCCTGTAGTGAACTAATACACCCCAAATGTCTAAACACAAAAAGGTGATATATATATATATATATATACATATTAAAAGACCTGCCAAATCAGTATGTGGTCTAAAATAAAAAAATAAAATAAAAAAATAAAATAAAATAAAATAAAATAAAATAAAATAAAATAAAATAAAATAAAATAAAATAAAATAAAATAAAA
>JAUMHQ010000090.1:12008656-12029406 GCA_032361165.1 Enteromius paludinosus | reverse complement strand
TATATATATATAATATTATAATAGAATTTTAATGTATATTTATTAGTTACAGGCCATAAATAAATTGCCTTGCTACATAGTGTGTCACATTATTGACTATTCAGACCCAATTCCCAACAATATTGAGCACTTCATATATGACATTATATACACAATATGTCTCAAATGAAAACGTCAGAAAAACTAGAAATCAGATTTGATAATTTAGAGTGAGAATCTTATTTTAATCGGATTACAAACAACACATGGACAAGGTCTTAATCGGATTTTAAACAATCGCATAGGGATTTGTACACATATCAGATTTCATGTGTTTTTCTGGCTGTTCTGCTAAGGGGTTTGATTCGAACGAAGTAAAAATGTAATTTTTGCTGCCCATCTGAACAAAGCCTCTGTAATTTGTTCAGGACAATAATGCCATCAAGTCTAAAATGTGACAACCTCAAAGGTTTTTGGCAGACAGGAGATCCATGAACGTTAATTGGGACCGAATGAAGCATGTCTGTGTTAACATTACAGCCTATCCCCAGGGTATGATAAAAGTGAGCTGCCATATGTCCAATCAGTGCAACACGACTCACAAAGGGGCCAAAAGGTCACCAAGATCAGCATACACCAAAGTGTCTAACCTTTTCATAATAGGTGACTTCATATTCCACCACGGTCCCGTCAGAAGGTTCTGGCCCCTGCCAAGCCAGCGTTACACTGTCAGTCCCCTTCCTTTCCTTTAAGATGACGCTCACTGAAAATGAAAGAGAGAGAGATGAATTGAGATTGATTTCCATGTAAAAGAGGAGGATTAATTACACTTCTAATTAAAGAGTATGAGAGGGCTGGCAGAGCGCGTCTTGTCTTTTTCGGGAGTGATAAATTATTCTGCGTGTGTAGTGAGTCATTTTCACCCCGTACTACATTGCTGGCACACAGCCAGAGCACCTCAGCTCTTCTATTCGTACAACAGCAGCGTTAGCGAGCCGCCCTGAGCAGAAAGAGGGAGAGACAGAGGTGCTAATGATGGTGTCAGATTGTAAGTACAAACGAGGGCCTCCCGTTTTGGGCCCCGGCAGCTAGTGATGAATGAAGGAGCTGACGTTTCGATCTTTAATGAGCTGTGCGAGTCTTAACTCGGAGTACTCTGATGTGCCGCGCGGCGCTGACACAGTGACACCGCTAACTGCTGCACGCACACAAACACTCTTAAAGTGATAAACAAACAGCTATGCTGATATCACAGCATGTGTTCGCTTCACAGATAAAGAACAGACATGATTCAGTTCAAAGTAATGAAAAGAAAATAGTCTTAAAATATCACAGGAAAAGATGTAGGAGGCAAGTTAAACAGTTCAAAACAGGGCAATAATGCATTTATATATAGCCAACATGATCTGATCATTATGCGAACAGAACAATATTTTTTAATATGGTTAATAACACCTTCAGCAAACTTGAACCTTTTGTCCTCATCCATGAAAATTTAAGTCTCATGTTCACCAAGTACGCATTTATTTGACCAAAACAGCAATATTGTGAAATATTATTACAATTCAAAGCAACAGATTTCTATTTTAATATATTTTAACCTGTGACAAACTGCATTTTCAGCATCACTGCTTCAGTCTTCAGTGTCACATGATCCATCAGAAATATTTCTGATGTGGATTCGGTGCTAACAAAACATTTCTATAATCATGAATATTTTGTGGATGCATTTTCAGGATTTTTTTATGAATAAATATCAAAAACGACTTTTGTATGTAACACTATAATCGCCTTGACGGTTATTTTTAATGCATCATTGCAGAATTAAATCATTTTAAAATGTATTAAAAAAATCAAAATCTAAAATATGAAACGTAAAAAGTGCAAATTTTCCATTTTATGAAATGTATAAAATGCCCATTTCGATTTCATGTTGTCTTTAACACAGAAGATCAGTGAAAAAAAAACTTTCTGTATTATCTAACTAGAATTATACGTTTGTATATGTCACATTAAAATGCTCTGCATTCAGTTCTTATTTAGTCATCAATCTTTCAGCTTTATTTGATGTATTTGTCACTTTATGTCTCCCCAGAATTTGCATTTATAAATATTCTGTTTGGTATCTCTCGCACACCTGCCGATGAAAGATGAGCGCTGAAACATCAGTCAATATCCGAATCATGCAAAACATGCAAATACAAGCACTACATCATCCCAGAAGTCTCCTCTCGACACATGTTGGATTGTCTCTTGAATATTTCAAGCGGTGAGGACCAGAGGCCAAGCACTCGAAATATAAGCCAATCAGAGTTAAGTATACCTCAATGAATCCCCGCCCACTAGTGGCGTTTCCACGGTTACAGGCATGTCAGCTCTCATAAGAGCAAAGGGCTGTTGATCTGGGCATCCTGGGTAACTCTCCTCTCAGGCTTCTCATTACGCTGCCTCTCGCTCCTGCCTGTCTCGCTCTTGCTCTCTGAGGGGCTGAATCATACTTAACCACAGGATCAGGAGAGCTCGTCCCTCCTCTCGACCAAGGACAGGCTTCGAGTGCGGGTTTAAAGGTCAGGCGAGATTTAAGAGGAACCACTGAAGCACAGCGCACCCGTGTAAAATTCAAAAGCAGGAAGTAGGAGGCTAAAATTGTGACTAAAGCTTCAGAGATTTAAGAGTGCCAGCAGAAAAATGTGTAACGGAAGATACGCATAACTCAGAGCTTTCAAATGATAACGAATACTACATATCCCTGACCTTCCTGACAGCCAGTTATAGAATATACCTGCGTCACACACCATGCAATTTTTTTTTCCATGGATCAAATCAAAAGACCCCAAATAAGGAAAAAAAACATTTTATGTCCTTGTAAAACGCTGATAACATTTAGAACAAAGGGTTTAAGTATTTTAATGCCAAGGTCCATCATACATAATCATCACCTTATAATTATACTACCTCACAGGGAATGAAGATAGCTTTAATTTCATGTATAAAGGGTTCATTTATACAGTATATGAAAATTTCAAATGTGATAATAGTATTTCTGATTACATTTGCATTTAACAATGTATTAAGGCATTAATATACAATATAGTATGGTTTATTTTATATTATATTGTTGATATTATATACCAATTTTACATGTAATATAATATAGATAAGTAAATAAATATGTGTAAACAAGATTAGTTAAAAAATTTGGCTACTATTTTTAATCTTAAAAGTCATTGGTCTATATGATAAAATAATTGCAATAATCTGTACAAAAATAAATAAATAAATAATAATAGTTTTATTTAGAATTATTAATTAATAATAATGCAATTAGAAAGTGCTTATTGCATAATTAATAAATTGCACTAATTAATAAAAATAAATAAAGGTTGGTTGAAGAAATGTATTTATTTGTGTAATTATTAAAATTTATTTATTAACAAAAAAAAATTTGATTATATTTCTTAATATTAATAGTCAACAACAGAATAAAATTATAACAAAAAAAAATAAGAAGAACAACTTTGCCTTCAGACACCAGCTTTGAATATCAGAGGCTACTATTTAGCAGAAAAAATGTTTAATGAAAAAACACAGAATGTAGATGTGTGACATCTCACCTGTCTGACTGGTGGTAACGTTGACAGACATTAGTTGACGTGGGCTAGGGCTGAGATCCGACACTCCGTTCAGGGCTTCAATGTTGAAGGTGTAATTGGTGTGAGGCTGCAGCTCTGTGACCAGAACTCTGGGATGTGTCAAGCCAAACTGCCTGGGGTTGAAATGCGGACCGCTGCCACAGGGAACGCACTTCTCGACGTCTCCTGCAGCCCCTGCTTCTCCAGAGCACTTCCTACAGTGGACACTGTAGGTGACATCTCCACGTCCTCCACTATCACGTGGAGGACTCCATTCTAGAGTGACTGCGGTCTCGTTCACCATGGAAATGGGATTGCCGGGTGCCGAAGGTGGTCCTGATGAACGTACGCACAAGTAAAGCATTTAACATCAGTTGTGAACTTAACCAAAAATAAATAAAAAATAAATAAATAAATCGCAATAATTGGATGTTTCTATGCTTTATTTCAAGGGTCACAAGGCCCTTAGCTTACTTGTGCATGCCATAGAGCGAGGGTCTGACTCGGCCCTGTAGAAGCCTCTCTCACACACACACTCAGAGGCCTTGTCCTGGTGGGAGTAGCTGTGGGGGGGGCACTTTACGCAGTATGCATCCATAGCAGAGGCCTTGTAGAAGCCTGATCGACACGCTATCGAAGAAGAAGGGAAGAAATTAGATTGTGCTCATATACAGAAACATTACCATTATAATAAATTCTATATAAAATATTAAAAGATAGATAGATAGATGCACACAGCTTTATTCTGTTCAAAAGTTTTCACCCCCTCAGCTCTCAATAATGGGAAGCATCTGTACCTTCTGTCATAGTTGCACATAGTTGCAACCTTCAGTTGTCCTCAGTGTGAAAAGATGGATCTCAAAATCATACAGTCATTGTTGTAAGGGGTGAAATTTTCAAAAACAATTTCAAAAATACTGGAAAGCAAACAAATTTGTGGGCCCTGAAGGATTTTACTGAAAAACAGCAGGCAGTTTAATGGCCCTAACAAGGGACTAAACAAAAACCCACAGCTGAGAATCATTCAACCACCATACAATAAAAAGAATCTTTTGCACATGCTCATTTTTATAAATTCAACTAATATTTTTTTTCTTTTGGACTATATGTAATTATCTTTTATGAGAAATATCTTGCTCAGGTCAATAAAATACATTTTGTAAAATCCCTCTTTTTTGTTAAAATAATTCAAAAACTACACAAAACACACATAAAATTAGATATACACATATAATATGTTTAATTGAAATCTAATTGAAAAAGGTTTCTATTAAAACTACAATATAACTGATTCTAAAGCAAGAAATCTTATGTTTGACTTCCATTAGTCAGCAAGTTATTTCTTCATAAATGGGGGAAAAATAAAGCAGCAATGTGGCAGAGAGGAGTTCTGTGATGTTATCTGAGGGAGGTTTCCTCTCAGCTCTCATCACCTTCTCCAGCGAGGCGTAACTAACATCTCGCTGCAGCATTAGCCTGACTGGAGGCACGTGGCGGCCGTGTTTTCAGTGTGTGTGGAGCCTGGGTTAAGTTGGAGCTGAGTGTGTGTGATTGGTGTGTGTGTGTATGCATTAGAGCACTTTCCCTCAGGGACGCCGTGCCAGACTCCCATGTTGCCCCTGAACTAAAAGCAAACCCTATATTTCTGCAAACACATCCCAAACATGTCAGTTCTTATCAGCCACAGCACAATGCCTCCAACATATTTCCCTTTTCAGAAGAAGCTTTTCAAAGCCACTAATACTGAACTTTGGACCGTGCTAATGGAGTGTAGAGTGACGGCAGCTTTGAGAAGCAGTTAGAGGTCAATGTAGTTTTGAGAGGTGTTGCTTGTAAATTTAACACGTTAAGTTACTCAACCTACACGGTAGTTGATAACTCAAACACAGATGCTGTCTTAGACTACAAGGCAGCTTTATTATAGAGGATAATATTCACATGAAAAGCCATGCTGTACTTTTTATATACATTATACAAAACAACAATAAATAATTTCTCTTTTTTTCACTACGTTAAAAGGACTGTATCACAGCCATGGTCTTTCTTCATATTTATACATATACATATACATACACACTTCTTTCTTAACATGATGTTCAATAAAGGGCCAGAAAATCCCATTAATAATCAATAGCAGTAGAATGTGAATTACACTCCACGCTTTATAATTTACACTCATAGACCTCAATCCATTTACTGACGTTCCGATTTACCACCACATTAACATTAACTAATGGCCGGAGATGTTTTATGATCAATAAGACAGCTGTCCCTCTTAATTAATTAATTGACATCATTCCCCATCAAATAAATAACAGTGGTTTATGCAAGTATGAAGCAAGAAAAGGTCAAATGATTCATTACACGAGCAGATGTGTTTTAATGGGAGATAAAATAATGTTAAATGCCATATTCTTTCTGACCAGTCCATTTTATACTTGTCATTTAATATTTTTGAGTTTATTTTTTGCCCTAAATTTCAGGTAGGCTTTCTTCAGCACAAATGACAAAGATTTCTCCATCTATCTCAATCCATAGCCACTGAGACAGCTACACACACACAGCAACATTCACACACATAGAGCGAGAAAACATGAAACCGATAATGCTTTAGTAAAGATAAGACCCTCTCAGCGGGAGATCTTTCTGAGAGATTAAAGGAACAAGAATTTGCTCTAAATGCTTTTACTTCAATCTGCCGAGAGGCAATCGGGACCAACAGAATTAATACTGCTCTTAACAGGGAAAAAGCACCTATTTCCATTCTTCCACAGTGTGAAATTACTAAATCCACCCTTTCTCAGTGTTACGTTTAGAGTATTTTGTTATCTACCCATGATCTCCTTATAATTACAGAAATGTCATAGTCCACATGACCACAAATATACAAAAAAAAAAAGGATTTTTTTTTTAAAGACGTGCTACATAGTTCCTGCTTTTCTGTCCAAAAGGGGTATATACAGAAATATGAAAATACACAGAAAAAAGCCCTTTTCCGCAAATGAAAGTATGTTTGAGGATAAGGAAAGCTGTGAAGGCCAGATCCAGGAGAATCAATTTGCCCCTAAGTGGAGAGCAGAAAAGCTCTATATTAATTGGTCTATCTGAGATCATCAGAGCTTGAAAACATCCTCCAGCAAGGTGAGTCCACCATAATGAAATCTTAATTTACTCAAATAAAATGAGTGAACATGATGGTTTATGCTGGTATAGTGATGCCATTAATCAATTAAACTCATTTAATTTATTCAAAGCATTCCTTAAATACAGCTCTTTTATGATAAACATGTCTGTCTCTCTCTCTCTCTCTCTCTCTCTCTCTCAATAAAAATGAAACATTTCTTCACTTTCTATTAATATTTAATTTTTTTTTTTACATACATTTTACATTGAGCAACAAAATGTCAACACAAATTCTTAATGGCAAAGTAAAATAATCATTGTAAAAAAGAACATACTTAGATTGTACTTTTGCTCATAAGCAGAAGACACAAAAAAGCGGAACATCTCAGAGAGATTTGGCTTCCTTATCAAATATTTACATTGGTGTGATTGGTGTCCCCTTGGCTCGAGATAATCAATAGCTTTTATATATGATACCTTCAGACAAAAAGACAGAAAGAGCATCATCATCATGGGAATTAAGTAAGAGAAAGCTAGCGAGAGAAAAATGAACAGTCGAGCTTGTATTATTATTATTTTTTTCCTTCCTGTGAGGAGTAGGATGAGAGACATGTTTGGAGAGTGTGTTTAATGCCCTGGTCCATGGGGACGAATGCTTGCTATTAGTGTATTTCTCATTCTGTCTGCAGCCTCTGGTTCATATTGAATGAGGCAGATCAATAGACATCAATCCACCACCTGAACAGCTAACAGAGACCCCTCTCCATCACATGGATCAGGGACGCCACATTACTATCGTTAAAACATAACTGGAAAAAACTTGAACTAAATTGAAGACTAAAAAACAAAGTACATTTGGTAGTCCTAAAATACTAAAAATGTAAATAAATAAAACTAGTGGGAAAGTCATATATTGCAACACATATGTACAAAAAAAGAAAAAAATTAATTACTCAAAAATTACAAATATTTAGTCCATTATGTGCTCTCATATAATCATAAAAAATTCATATACAATATATTCCTCAAATCTCATTAACATCTTGGTAGACCTAGATAGTAATAAGATTAAACTAAGGCTTCTTTAATAAATACATTTTAACAATACATATGCAATAAAGTCACATTTTACTATGAATTAAGAAAAATAAAAAATCTAAATTTAGGTTAAATCAAACAAAAACGTATTAATGTGGTCAAAATACCCTGATTTTACAATGTAATACCATGGCATCAGTACGGTACCTTTTGTAAAATAAAATAACATTTAATTTTTAAAAAAGAACATAACATCCATGTCTACTCAATCCAGTTAGGCACCTATGTCCAACAGTCTTCAATGAAGAAGATGAAGTGAGATTTTCTCAGATATGAGAGGCAAACGGACTGACTCTCTTTTCCCTGAGGATGAGAGTGAAACTGTAAGAGTGACATCCCTGCTTCCAGCGCTTCAGGTGCCATTTTCAATTTAACAGCATTGTGGACCTACTCAGAAAAGCAGAACAGCGTAGCAAAGGTAGGGTCAGTGGAACGCTGACCGCAGGGTCCCGTACCCACAGAAACCATGCATTCTATTACCTAAGGAGAGAGGCTTATGAACTAGTTTCCATGGCAACATAATTCCAAAACGTTCCCTTCGTTGAGTATGAATCAAGACTTAAATAGTAGAACTCCAGGGGGATAGAAGAGTGAAATTTTATCCACACGTAGCAATGGATTCCTACAAACTAAAGCAAAGAAAAGCGCTAGGAAACTTCAGAGGCATGTTTCATGTGCTTGGCCTTCAAACGGACAAATCTGGGCTCCTCTAAACTAGCTCACATTTAGTATTTTGAAGTATAATCATACGGCATTCTCTTTTATGCATGCAACATGAAATTTGATGGCTGACCAAAAAGCCGCTGAGAAAGTGCTGGTGTAGTGATCAATGAAACTTTATTTATTACATCTACACTTTGATGCTTGCTCACCTTGACTCACGGATGCCAAACTGCATCGATATCAAATACCACTTCCCATATGACATGCTAATCGAGGCTAACAGTTAGCCCCTAGGGTATTTCAGCTTATTTGTCTATGGATATCCATGTTTGCATTTCGGTTGATAAGCAAATGACCTGCTGATCCCTTTGACATTCAAGACTAAACAAGGTTCTTCACATTAGCAGAACTCGATCTCACCTACAGGAATGGAAGTGTTCTGGTGATTATAGCGCTGTATTGATTTAGCGTCCAGTTGCACAGCAGACATTTTAAAGTCTTTTCAGCCATTTTTACCCTGGCCATTAGGCAATGTAGCATTGATTTTTGGAGAAGGGAAAAAAAATCCAAGCCATTCAGGCTGACGACTGGAGAATGGTAGAGCCAGACTTTCCTCAATGCTCACCCGCTAGGAGCACAGCTAAAAGGTCATTCGCAATATTCACACAGAACAAGCCTGCTCTGAGCTTAAACCACATATTTAACCCTTTAAACAGGAAGAGTATGGAAGAAGTTGATCCCAGAAGCAACTGAGGATTTCAGATCTTCTCAGAGGCCAAACTTTTTAGCTTCTCCAATAACCATGGTTGCACAAATGGCTCAGAGTCACATAACACAGCTTCTACCTGGCCTTCAACATCTGAAAAACCTGTCCAATTACCTCAGAGGTGTCAAGAGAAGGTTTAAGCATCTCCACTGCTGGATTTCTCCTTTGTCTCAATCTGCTCTCGATCTCCCTGGAGTGCCCTTTCTTTCCAAAGGCTATTTCCCACTTTCCATCCATCATGCGCAGCATGACAGAGCCAATCTCCCAGGCTTTACTGGTACGCCTAGCTGGAACATCCTATCAACCTAGTGGCATGTAATGTCCACTTGAGCCAGAGACAAAACGTCTACTTAATCCCATGAAATAACTGGTAGAAACAAGGAGGACAACTTTATCATCATCTAAAAGTGGAGCTGTATAATTTACCATTAACAATCATTTCCGCCTGCGGCAGAATTTCCAAGTATAAGAGAAATCTCACACACAATACAACCACTTGTGAATGATTGTGGAGCTTACAAATAAAAGTTCAATAATAACTTACGAATTACTAGATTTCTGCGAATATGAAAGCCACTTGCTCATATATAGCAGCTATATATAGTGGATAGGGGGTTTTAGCTGGTTGCTAGGTGGCTACTTACTCACATCAGATCTACTCTATATGGTCCATAGAAAAATGGTTTCTTCATCAGTGCAATAGCTACGCATTACACTACAGCTGTCCCGAGCACTCACTTTGCTTCCTGTCAGCTCTGATCTGTCCCATCACAAAAAATCTTCAATAAAAAATACTATATATATATATATATATATATATATATATATATATATGGTTTCTTTAGTGTACATCTATGGGATTTTTATTCACTTGTTTTAGTAAATAATAAATAAAATATAATAAATAAATACATTTGAATAAAGTCTAATAAATATTATAATCATTATAATAAAATTATAATATAAATAAATTTAAATAAATGTAATAAAACCTACAAAATAAATATAAATATGTAAAAAGAAATAAAAAAGTAGAAACAAATTACTTCCTAATCCACGTATGAATATATATATATAATATTTATTATTGACTAAGCTGAACACATTTTTATGAACTTATACACTGCTCAAAAAAATCAAGGGAACACTTAAACAGCACAATGTAACTATAAGTCAATGACATTTCTGTGAAGTCAAACTGCGCAAAGCAACACTGACTGACAATCAATTTCACCTGCTGTTGTGCAAATAGAATACAGCTGGAAATTATAGGCAATTAGCAGGTCACCCCCAATAAAGAAGTGGTTCTGCAGGTGGTAACCACAGACCACTTCTCAGTTCCTATGCTTTCTGGATGATGTTTTGGTCACTTTTGAATGCTGGTGGTGCTTTCACTCTAGTGGTAGCTTGAGACGGAGTCTACAACCCACACAAGTCCATCCAGGATGGCTCAACAATGCGAGCTGTGGCAAGAAGGTTTGCTGTGTCTTTCAGTGTAGTGTCCAGAGCATGGAGGTGCTACCAGGAGAACATCAGGAGATGTGGAGGAGGCTGTAGGAGGGCAACAACCCAGCAGCAGGACCGCTACCTCCGCGTTTGTGCAATGAGGAACAGGAGGAGTACTGCCAGAGCCCTACAAAATGACCTCCAGCAGGTCAGAAAAAGACTTCATGAGGGTGGTATGAGGGTCCGACGTCCACAGGTGGAGGTTGTGCTTACAGACCAACACCGTGCAGGACGTCTGGCATTTGCCAGAGAACACCAAGATGGGCAAATTTGCCACGGGTGCTCTGTGCTCTTCACAGATGAAAGCAGGCTCACACTGAGCACATCTAACAGATGTGACAGAGCCTGGAGACACTGTGGAGAACATTCTGCTGCCTGCTGTGAAGAGCACAGGGCGCCAGTGGCGAATTTGCCAAGCTTGTGTTGTTTAAGTGTTCTCTTAATTTATTTGTTATATATTGATTATACAGTGTATACATGTCATACTCATGCCAATAACCGCTAGTTGAAATTATCGCTCCAAGAGTTGTCATGACTGAACTGTAGTGCTTTTTAAAGAGTTAAAGAGTTTTTTTAAATCTTAAAAATGCATCAGTACTTGGGGAACAACAGATGTTATTTGCATTCAGTCAATTCTACTCAAAGTTACAGCATACTCAATACTTTAGTGTTCCTGCAGACTTTGTAATCAGTGGGCCCGAAATGAAAAGCAGGTGTGTTTGGAGACCGGCGGTCTTGCTGTTATTTCAGTGGGGTGAGCTACAGAGCGGGCGCAGGGGGAGCTTCTGACCACAGCTCTTGGGTGGAGAGCTATAAAAAAGAGATTATCCATACATGTGAGAAAAGTAGCTATAAAACGAATTCTTCTCCGCTTACCCGTGCCTTTTTTCTTGCTGTCTGTGCAAGTGTGCAAAGCTACAGCCTCCCTATATAAATTTAAAATCACAGGAATATGAACTAAAACTACTTCAAGCTGAGTTTCCAAAGCAATACATTATTTCTGAACACAGACCAGCCATTAAACTAGCTGCTGAAGTCTCTCTCATACTACTGTTTTCTTTTAACATTCTGTGTTATGAAAAATCCAAAAGATTTATTCATATTGATCTATTTAATAAGCCTCCCACTGTCTAAAATTTTTTCTTGAGAACATTCTTGTTCTCTATAATCATAGCGGTTGACAAAGTAAAATCCAGATTTGCATGTGAGATGTGAGGTAGTACAGGTCTGTAATCACGAACTTAGACCAGGTCTTTAACCAGTCAATGCCAGACTCTGAATCAGAGCTGGAAACTGGCTCCTCTTAAAAGACAGTCTCTCGTTTTATTGACAGTGGCTATATTTCATTACACATGTGCAAATGCTATTGGATATTTCTTTCCTGTCTCTTCAGTGGCTCCGCCTTTTTTAAAACGTGGGAATAAATGTGGGAACTTTTAATGACCAACACATGATTGAGCACTAACAGAAATTTTTGTCCCTTAAAACTGAAGTGAAAACTCCTTTTTACTTTAAAATCCAATGTATTTTGGGGGAAAAGTAGTGTAGCGTTAAAAAAAGAAGAAAAAAAGTTAATGTCATGTGGCCTAAGGAATAAAAATAAAATAAAATTAAATTAAATTAAATTAAATTAAAATTTTACATTTGTTAAAATCTTTCAATAGTCATCCAACAGCTTGTGTTGGAAAATTAACTAAAATTTCAATAAAACAAAATAGAAATGAAATTAAACTAAATAAAATAAACAAAAATTCAATTATTAAAACAAAATTAAATGAAATTAAACAATCCTTTTGATTAAATTTGATTAAAGATTACAAAGACAAATTGTAAAATTTGGATTAATGTACACAAGTGAGTCATGGGCAAGACTAGGAAAATGCATTCAAGTAAATAGGTTCTATAAGGATTCATGTTGACTTAAAATAAAGGAGTCAACCAGCAGACTGTTTCTCCTGGTCGTAAGGCCCTCTTGTCATCTGCAGCCCGCCAGATGAATTATTAAAAGAGTTTGGAAAAAATAATACAAGCTGACTGCTGGTTGCACGTGTCAGTGCCTCCACGTGCCGCCTTCGTTCTCAACACACACAAAATATATCGGAGTGCCATTAAGAGACAGAACAGGTGTAGAAACAAATCTGTCAGGCAACATCAGAAAATAACACATCAAACACTGAAGTGATACGCGTAAACTATACTGAACATGAACAGACTAAGTTTTTTTTTTTAATTGTTAATTTGACCAAACTTCTATTAATACCACAGTGTGATTTGTGAATTGCTCTATAATGATAATATTTTAAGAAGGAATAATAGGCCTATTGCGACTGCGGGTGATTGGAAGGAATGAGGAAGAAATATCTAGTTTCCTCAACATTTTTCCTTTTCAGTAAAGAAAAACTGTGAAGCCAGACTGTAGTTTTATAGACTGTGAAATAGAACTTTAACTAAACGCATGCAAAAACATTCATAAATTCATCCTGTAGACAGAAAAGGAACATTCAACGATGTGCTAAACTCCCTAGATGAAATTTTAGAGTTCTGTAAGCTGTCAATGTCCCTGTATAATTGATGGCACTCCGAATCTTTGATGCTTCGGCTGTGGAGACTCTTATTCCTGCGTTTGTCTTTCCTACAGGGGTCCACACCCAGGACCCAGCAGCCAGATGAAAAAGAAAAAAAAACGGCTACATCTGGTAACCATCCTGAAGTTGTCCAGCAGAGCTCGGTTTAACTGCTTTCCGAGAAAGAAACGCACAAAACTCCACAGCTCTTAAACCCACAAAGACACCATCTAAGAAAATTAAGTCTGTGCGCTATGTAATTGTCAATAGCGAAAGCATGACTTGTTTTCCATCAGCATTTGATTTAGGCCTCATTTATATTTCACACTGCCCAGATCTCAGCATGCCAGCAATCTGAAACTCGAACATGTTCTACAGTTTCCTTAGAGACAACTGCACACAAAAGAAAACAAGTATCATGAATCGTCTGTGTTATGACAGTTGGACCGTGAGCCTAAATTGGAGATTGGCACTTTGCCATCCACTGACAGGTTATTCCATGTTGTTTACTATCGGCTACTAAAGTGCTATTGATCCGAGCAGCAGCTGGAGGGACAGAAATGAGTAGATGACATGTAGTAGACAGTATGATAGAGGGCTGAGACGGCTAGACATTTCAGTCGGCATCTGATTAACTAGCGGCCACTAATAAAAAAAGCATAAATCTTCTTTATTTTTACACAGTTTATAGTAATGGTTAAACTAAAATGAAATACAGTTCAGCATAGTCATTCAAATAAATTAGTCAATTTTAACAAGTAAATTGGCATTAAAAATACTTTGTGAAGGTATCATTTTAAGGCAGTGGCTATTTGCACCATGGTGTAAATAGCAATAAAGGTTATTTAAATGAAGTGTAAATTGCAACTAGATGCTATTTACACTGAGCAAAAATAGTATATTTTCTTAGCGATATGATATTTACACAGTGCAAATAGCTATAGATTATATTTATACTATGTTAAAATAACAGGATTTTCTGCTATTTATACTACTTGTTGCATATAGTGGCAACAAAACAGATTCGAACCTGTCAAAATGAGCACAACTCACGTTTTTCCATCTGCACCATTAGAGCTGATGGCTGTCAACCGTATTTTGTAATATTGACTACCCCAGACATACGTTGATGGGTGGAGTTAGTGTAAATAGTCTCTGCCAAAAAGGCAGGCTATTTGCACTTAGTGTAAATAGACACTCTGTAATTGTACATGAAGGCATAATTTAGATTTGTCCACAAAACTAATTTCAAGCATTTGGTTTTAAAGATCATCAGAAACACAAATCCAGTCGAGCGCATCCAAACTGGCTGGCAGTGTAGCTACACGAGCATCTTTTTCTTCTTTAAAAATTTGTTCCAGAAATAATATTATTATCAAGAGAAAACGAAATGGCCATTGCAGATGTCTTAAGCTGTCTTTGCCAATAAAAGCTTCTCATTTGGAAGAAAAACTTGCACTCGATGCAGCTCATACACGCACTTCCAAACTGGCAATGAGCAGCTAGCAATATGCTATGCAGCGAGCTCAAAAGCATATGGGAGAGGAAAACAGCTCAGGTCAACGAGTCGGGCTGAATGTTGAACAGGCAGCTTAATGGTTCACTGAGCTGTAGGGGCTATCAGCATGTACCAGTGATGGTTAAATGATTCAGTGCATGTATGTATGTCCACAGCACAGAAACGGTATATCACGCTTCATGTGTTATGGGACCTAAATATCCACAGGCATGTTTTGCGGTCGAATTCACAAGCAGCATCAACTAAATACAGCAGGGTGTTTTTTTTGTTTTATTTTTAAACAAAATTATGATGTATAAATATAAATGTCTCAAGGGTCCCTGCTTCAATGCATAATATGATTTAGTGCAATATAATATTTTCTATCCTATGATACACTACAGGTTTTAAAAAGAAGACTTATGCTCATGAAGAGTGCATTTATTTAATTGTGAAATATTATTACAATTCAAAAGAACTAGAGGAACTATTTTAAAAAGTAATGTACTTATGTGACGGCCAAGCTTTTTTTAAAATAGAATGTTGAAAAGAACAGCATTTTTTTCAAATAGAAAGCTTTTGGAGCAATTTTAAAATATCTTTTTACTGACCCTTTTAATCAATTTAGTATGCCCTTGTTAAATAAAAGTGTATCTGCGTGCTTGTGTGTATATTGTAGTTAATTTATCTTACCCCGACCTTCTGGTAGTGTATAATAGTATTTCACAATACTGCAGTTATACTGCATTTTCTAGTACATAAATGCCGCCTTGGTGAGAATATGATACTTTTAATGGTAAAAAAATTTCTTCATATAGCCTAATGAAAAAAAAAAAAGTAATTTCTGGACTTTAAAAGCATCATAAAAACATACATACATACATACATACACACACACATTTATATTTTTATATATATATTATATTAATATATATATAAACACATACATACACATACATAGATATATACATATATTTTTTTATATATATATTTATCTTTATTTTTAAGACTTGTGCTCTAAAATGTTTTACAAGTTAGAAATTGTAAGTGAGTAACAAAATTTAAAAAATAAATAAAGTTTTGGGCCTTACAAAAAAATACTGTGGATAGTCAAGAAGATAAAGAGCTACTACGCTAAACGGTCCTGTCCACAAGAGGCTCAAATTTCTCAATTTCCTAATACCCTTTCACCCTTTAGCCAACAAAAGCTGCAGAGAAGGTTTATGCGGGTGAGCTGAATGGAGACTGTGTCCGTGGTATAAAACCACTGGCCGAAGATAAACTCCTGCAGTTCCAGCATCATGGTGTCACCCGGCAGGCGAGCATCACGTGGTGAGGATTACAGATGTGGAAATCGAACTAAACGTCTAAGTACGTGATTACTAGAGCCCCTATAAAGATGAACAGCAGCAGTGTGTGGAAAGCTCAGGTCTCTTAACAGTGTTAACCTCTCCAATCTACACTCCAAAATTTGGTTTTGGAGCACACACACACACACACACACGCTCATCTCGTAAAGCCGCCTCCACTGTGAATCTCCATTGGGGTGCTGAAAATCCCATGACCCAGTTTCTCAGCTCAAATCCTATGGAGGAAGACACTACAGAGCTCCTCACAGCGAGATTACTGTCACAAAGAGCTCATTTCTGCCGCTCCTGCCCCGATGAAAAACACTCCATTCAGTCACAACCGTGTGAGCTTAGCGTTGTAGAAAATACCCCTTGGGAGACAGAAGAGAGTGCCCGTATCCAGCTGGAATGCTGACAGTCGGGGGGCCATCGGGTTAGACCTCATGCCAGACCCAAACTCAGAAGCTGGTGTGCACCACCAATCCACTCAAACACCATTTACATCCAACAAAAGCGCTTGATTGTACACCGAAGTGCTCTACGCTGAGATATACTGGTAAGAATGAAGAGCCCCGGTGAAAGGACTTGATACAAGAGGGGTTTATCAGAGTTTACAACATATTTTCTCAGACTAAAAGGTTAGGATATGGAGAATGAAATGAAAGAGAGAGAAAAAAAAAGATGAATCTATGGACGGCAGGAGAAAGTGTTAAACCAGAATGGATAGGAGGGGGGTTTTTGTTGGAGAGAGCGTTCGAGAGCTGCCACAATAATACGAAAAGAAAAGAATGAAAGAGATAAATATAAGAGGCAGTTCACTGAGCCGAGGTTGTGGGAGAATACGTATCTAAACAGTAGCCGTCTCCCTCTATTTTTCACTGTCTTTCTATATAGCCTTGTGGGTCGACACTGAGTGGTAAGTGGGCTAGACTGAGGCGCTGCTGGAAGATTTAGAAAGATTCCTCGAGAAGAAAAGAACAAAAAAAAAGAAGGTAGAAAAGGTAGAAAGAGAGAGGAAAAAAGAGAAATGTTTGTTAAATACCAGCCTAAATTTAGATGTAATTACTTCTGTCCTTCTACTAATGCTGTTTTCAGTGAGTATAAAAGCCCTCGCAGCACGAAAAGTGGAGAAAGCCAGCGTCAGCAAGCACTTCCAGAACCCATAGCGAGACCGCAAGGTGAAAACAGACCACGAGCTGTTTCACTTTAAGTCATTTTGCATGGCATTGCCCTGTTTCTCAAAGAGCTGCTGGAGAGAAATGAATGGTTTGTCAGCTGACAGGGCTAGTATGAATTAACCAATTTCTTATTGCAGTTGGAGTAAATCTTTTATTTTGGGGTTATTTTTGAGTTACAGCCCAGTCTCGATCACTCTCGGTAATGAATGGCTGCAAAATGCTCCCCTTTTTCCGTTGGTGCTGAATGTTTCTTGCGGCACTGAGCTGTATCTACTCTGCCACAGCAAATGATATTACTCCTGAGGGAGTTTAAACAGATGAACAGATTCTCTGAATAGAAAGTATTGAGACAAACTGAGTGCTATGACAATGTAAATAGTCTTTTTCTGATGTGATGTCTTCACAGGCTGCATGCAAAAAACTGTAATTGTCAATATAGTATATACTCAGAACTGGAGTCCATTAATGTTGAGATAATTTAGACTACATGGCAGTAGAAATTGCCCTTTTGCATGTATATACTTTTTAAATGTTTTTCTCTACTACTAAAAAAAAATTCACAGTAAATGTTATCAGCTCATTTTGAAAAAGACCCTTGGATATATCAAGCCCTAACTTTCTGTTTCTCACTATCTCAACCACACACAGTCAAGAAGGGTTATTAAACCTGACTTGCGCCTATCGCTAACAGCCCAATTAACAGATACAATCATTGACATGAGCTGTAGGACTCTATCAGCCGTGATACAAACCAAAGTGTACTGAACTGGTTGTGATGAAAATCCCACCCCCATCTCTCCAGTCTACTTCCTAGCCATGCCACTCAAAGGTTTCCTGTCCAAACCCCCTCCATCCTCATCTTTCCACCCACAAGAAAACAGTCCAGAATGGCTAAATGAATATTTAAAAGCTGCAGCCCTTCTCAGTCCTGGGGTGGCATATGAGCCAGTTCCTCGAACACAGGCTGAGGGGCGTCAGGGCTTTGAAAAACCAAAGGCTTAAGGAGAAACAAAAGCAACAACACAATAATAATAATAATAATAATTACAGAGCAACCCTCGTATTGGCAAAAAAGCAAGCTACATTAATGAAGCCATTAGCACCTTCTGAGATGAAAAGAACAGTGAAGACTGAAGTTTAAACCCGTTACCGTGTACATGCGATAATAAAGTTTGCAGTCTGCTTCTCTGAGGGATAGCTTAATTTGTGAGGTCTTACCTAGCATTTTCTCCTTTTAATGGATATTTTGTTTGGAAGCATAAAAGACGCCAAAGTGCAAAACACTCCCTGCTTTATTAAACAATAATGGTAGCGAAAAATAACTACAGAGTAATAAGATGTGAGTTAAAAGCTACTTCTGGACTGAACTATATTGATCCATCTACCTGCATGTCCATATCTATTGATGAACTATCTAGCCCCTCATCTATCTACCTACCTACCTACCTACCTATCTAACCACATGCCCATCAATCTACCTATTTGCCTACCCATCTATTTTCTTCCCATCTATCTTATCTCTGTTCCAACATTTATAGGTAAACTATATCTACTCACCCAAGTAACACAACTTACCAGTCAAATTTCTTAATCTCCTCCATCCAACCATTAGATTGTTTTAAAGCACACTTGAACTTTGCCTTTGAGTCCAAACAAAATCTTTAACCCTATTTGCTACAGTTTCTAACTGTTTAACCTCAGGTTTCTGTTACGCAACCAATAGTGTAATGCTAACACAAGCGGAAAAAACCTATAAAAAAGCTGCGGATTTGGACACTTTTGCAATGTAAAACCACTATTGTGGTCACACTATTCATTTCAAAGTGGACCGCTATAGATCAAGTGCACGTTTACCCAGTTTAGCCACAAAAATGTTGATATTTTCTAAAGCAATCATTTGAGACCGTAAAAAAATAATAATACTTACGTTGGCAGTGTCCATCTACCTCCTCGAAGCCAGGACGGCACACACAGCGGCCGATGGGCACCAGCCATCCTCCATCTGCACTGCAAAACATCCGAGGTGCCTCGAGCTCTTCTGCATCCTCCACACAAGTCCCGCGCACTTCCACCAATGCCGAATCGCCACCCGTCACTGTATCCGGGAACCGGGCCAGATTGAGCACCGCCAGAGGACAGCGCTTATAAAAGACTCTCACCGACACCAGAGCAATGCAAGCACCCAGGTCTTGAAATGCCAGGTACAAGCCCCTCTTACTGAGACCACTGATGTCTCGCACTTCCGTATTCAACTTCATGACACGATCCCCAACGTCCGTCTGCGTAAAGCTCTCATCGGCCGCTATAGTGTCGATCTTGACATATTGGCTTTCTCGAATGTGGCGCAGAGGTGCGGCGACGGCATTGTTAGATTCGTGATAGTACACGTTAAACGTCTCCTTACAAGTTCCAGGAACTCCCGGAAGGCTGTTGCAGTCACGCAGAGTGAATTTGATCTCCACGTAGACACGTTGTGCACCTTCTCGCTGGATCAGTCCAGTTCGCAACCAGTTGTTCTGATTGGCTTCCATTACATTGCACACCTGGTACGTCCTCATAGGAATGTTCCTCTCGTCCATAACACTGATCTCCTCCCACTGACCAACAAACAAAAAGACACACATCCCTCAATGCTTTGGTAATTGCTCTCTGTATTTGGTTTTGAACTATCTAGGCTCTTACAGTGTAAAAGAATCTGACAGACGCATGATGGGCACTTTACGAGAAAAGGCTTCATTTAACTGTCATCAAGAGGAAAGTGCATGTGACAGGCAATCAGCTCGAAGTTATGAACTGAATAGACTCTGTTGCTTTGCTCCCGCATAAATCAACTCGTTGTTCACGCAAAGGAAATTGTATAATTGCGCTTTGGAAACTTCAATTGTTAAAACGTAAAAAAACATGAAAAATAATTTGTAGGTTTGGCATTGACGTCAGTAAGGTTGTGGGATGAAGCATAAAAGCACAAAAAGTAGCAACACAAATCTTTCAAATCTTTCATTTCAGAAGCGTAGTGTGCATACAGCTGGACATGCCAAACCTTGAATGTTTTTCCTTGCTTTATAAGCACCACACAAAAAAACATGAGATATTTCTCTTTACAGGCACTTGTGAATCGGAGCGTGACTACTTGTGCCAAGGCCACTATTACAATTCATCATCATCTTGTGAAAATGGATTTGAATGAATGAAGCGCAAGCGTGGGATGAGAACCAACTCCCACGGAGGAGACAGAGAATCGTTACTCAGCGGGTTGGCAAGGTTGTTCGAAATGAGACTTTCCTATTCGCCCCCCCGCAGGAGTCACAGCCTGTATGTTCACAGAGGGGAGCTGTGAGCATTTTTTTAGGGTTAGAAAGATCAAGGAAAGATCAAGCACTACACTTTAAATCTG
>JAUMHQ010000090.1:11995768-12007144 GCA_032361165.1 Enteromius paludinosus | reverse complement strand
TTTCAGTCGTCTTTTGCAAACACTTGATTTATATAAGAAGTAGGAAACTATGGTGTTTGAGACTCACAGTATGTTATTTCTATGTACTGAACTGTTATTATTCAACCATGCCAAGGTAAATTCAGTTTCCATTCTATGGCACCTTTAAAAGGTTTAAGGTTCAAACTCCAGGGACAACCATGAAATGTTACAAAGGTTGTGCAGCATTCAGAATTGACAATGTTTTTCAGGTGCATTGTCTCTGCTATTCTGTAAATTCCTCTTGTTGGATATTGCTTAAATATCCTTTTCTAAGGTAAGAGGTTTCACCTATCCCACAACCTGTGACAGTAGCTTCTATATCAACCTGGTAAAATCTTTGGCAAAGGTACTGTGAGAAAGGCTTGGGGCAACTTTCACAAGCGCAGAGCTCTTAATCATTGTGTTTTTGAGTTGATTGATGTATTTCGGCTGTACTGTGCAGACTTTCACAGGTACTTACCCCCTCTGGTGGATACGCTTCCCAACCCAGATCACCTGGGGCAGACATAGAGTCGAGCAGAGTAACTGTAAAAAGAATGGAAAGGACAGAGATACAGAGTTAAATCAAAGTCACAGTTCTAGCAAAGAACATCATATTTTTATCGTGCATTCAAAGTTTTCATTAAACAAAAATGGTTTTTTTACACAGCATGATGTCATGTAAAGCATGAATCATTACAGGCTACAGTCTCTCTGAATAAAATATAGACAACGGAGCTCTAAAAATGTCATAATTACTTGTAACAGTCTAATCAACACTTTGCAATTGAGGTTATTCGTTCCAGTATTATTTAGGCATACAGTGGATTTATTTTATCAACCCGAACCTCAACAACTTCTACAACCAGGCACAATAATCTAAAGCGAGATAGGGTTAGATATTCAGTCATGACCATTACAAAACATGTCATCTGCAAATCCTCACACAGTCTTTTTGAAATCTGTTCTCACATCAATATTTTCAGAGGTTGATGGTGCTATTTATAACAGTCTTTCAATCTCCCAATGGTTGGAGCCCTGAACTTCCCACTTTGAGCCCCGTTCCAAACCAATTACATCCCTGGCAACCAGGGTGATTAATTCTTAATCACATCCAAACCTCAGATGTTCCTCCTCTTTCACGCTGAATATCAGCCTCTCCCTCTCCTGGCACATGTGCATGCCCTTTTGTGACGATTTGAAAAAAAAGGAAAATGGGAAAATCAAAGACCATCTGGATCCAAATTCTAATTAAAACAGACTGCCAATTGGTTTGTGTGACATGCAAACAGTGTGCATTTTTAAATCGCACTTTGATGGTTGGTTGATGTGGAAACATGGATTATGTTTGGTTTTATGGGTCATATACAGAGCAATTGGGTAAATTTGATGACTTGACACTCAAAGAGAAAACCATATGGAGAGTCAAAGCAGGATATTGCTTCTTAACCGAATACAGATTACGATGCCATTAACCGCTGGTGCTAGTGAGGCTGTTTTCTGATGAGGGGGTAAAACCAGACAGGCCAATATATCAGTCCAAACGATCTGGAAATCATTCTGCTCTGCCTTTCAAAGACACATTTAATAAAACAAACAAATGAATACAGCCACAGGCCTTGCACAGCCCATTAATACAAACAGCAGGTAACATTTAACTCGCAGCAAGGCAAAATTTGTTCCACCTGAGACATCGGTTTTGGCTCAGCAAACAACTGCTATACAGTCCCTGATGAAAAGACTGGCGTGTTGTATTTTGGACACCAGGATGCTAAAAAAAAAGACCACTTGGTCAACCAGTTGCACCTGCAAAATCAGGTGCAACCAACTTTACTGACAAAGTAAACATATTTGCTAAGCCGGTCTTTCAGCAAGACATGTACCAAACAGGCACTAACCAGAATAAACTAGCATGAACATTATAAGATCTTAGCATTAAGTAGCACAGGCTAGATCATTGTTTACTTACTTTAATTATCAAAGGAAATTCCAAGAGAAAGCCACAAATTCATTAACACTTTTGCTAGAAAAATAATTGGCATACTTGGCAAAAATATGACTAGTTTGTAATTTTTCAACCATACTTTCTGATGCTAACAAAACTATCACAAGCCATTTTTTGCAGTTTTAAACAAAACCCATCTATTTTAATATTACCTAACTGACCTTAGCAAGCTGAAAGGCTTATGCAACCAAATGTCACAGAAACTCAAATGTTTAAGGAGTCTAGGTCTCTCCCCAAATACCTAGTTCAAACACAGCTCTAGTTCTTTCAATTCTTTGTCATGCAAAAGGTGAATGATCCCTTTATTCTACTCAAAGAAAAGTATAAGTGAGTCTTTCACAAAGATGGTGTTTCTTTGGTCCTTAAGGAAGAATATAATCAGACATGAGAGTACCACACATTAAGATTTCCTAAATAAAACACATTTAGGTACCATAGAAGTTGGTCAAAATTATGTCTTAAGAAATTGACTTAAATTCACTTTTCTGTCACCATACTACAAGGCCAGGGTCATAACCTCATAGACTATGCAGGTAAAGCATAAACTCTAATGGTGTTTGTATATTTTATCCTGAATATGGTTACAGTCTTGTACAGGACCAGGCCAATACATGTGATGTTTACTAAAACAGCTGGTTAAATAGACTAGAGGACAGGGGCTTTTCTTCATCTTTAGCTCCCAGTCGTGCAACTGTGATATGGCAAATGCAGGAATCCCTTGGGGGGGATCTGAGAGATCTCGCCACCTCAGGCCTATTGATGAGATTAACAATTAACACTGGGAAGAGTGCAGTGGTCAGCAATCACCTCCAACATACATAGGTGTGCAAAAACTTAAAAATCGAAAAAGGAGGGTAGGTCAAGAAAGAGCGAAAGCATACAAAAGCAGCTGGATATATGTCCTCAGGGAACCGAAAAGGTCACTCTCACTGCATATGCATAGCCAATGTCAGGTACTTCTCGAGTATCCTTTACTTAGAAGGTAAATCTACTGTATGAAGATTCTATACTCTGAATGTGTATTTGTGTACTCTGAGAGGATTTGGGACTATTGGGCATTTTGAAACAGTTTGAAATGTACTTGATTTGCATAAATAAAATGTGTTTTTCCTATCTAGGAAGAGTATTTTTCCTGAACACCCCCACCCCTTCTGTCATTGGTCTTAGAAATGCATAGCCCCGCCCCAAACTCAAACCATTTTTAAAACGGTTGCTGTGTCCGGCTGATCAGGATTCTTAAACAAACAAAGCAGCGTTCTTGACAGAGCTTTCAAAAAACGCTATATGAAAAGTGTAGTATGTCCAAATTCTGATGAAACTGATGTACTGATACTTCTGCTGAGATGTCTCCTTAGTGTGCATCTGACGGACACTTTAATTTCCCCTAAGAACATGGGTGAGGAACTGTGAATGTCAGTATAGAGAAACAACTGATGGCATAAGTCACATCACAATGAAAGGATGGAGAATGTAGTGTGCTCACATTTCATTCATACAACATACTTTATGACCACAACGTAGGTTCTTCATTTAAATGTAGACACAACCTGATTTCCAACACAGCTATAGCGTTTACTCTTTCCGGCAATTTTCTCTGAATATTAAGATAGAAAAGTACAAAAAAAACTATGCATTTCACCTTTAAGCCTCATAACTCTTCCACATTTGTAAAAAATCTTGTATGGTTTGAAGAAAAGGACTCTGGGGTTACTGAAGCACAAAACATAGAGCCTGCAAAGACTGATATGTCAGTTTCCACAGCATCCACTCAAAGCATATCTATCGTAAGAGATTGCTATCGTACAGCCGTCTTGGCAGAAGTGGTGGGGTGTATTTGAAATGCAGTCAGCAGTTCCTGTCAGTCACTGCTGGTGGAGAGTCAGAGGTCTGCTCTACTGGGAGGTGGTAAAAGAGCCTCTATTCTGCCTCAACAGACTGATGAGACCTGCCACAGAGATCCGGCCTGTCCGGCTGAACCATCACACTCATCTGACTCAATGCCCAAAAGAACAGCCATCCAGTTACATCTTGACACTCATGAGTGATCTCCTAATGTCCACTGACAAACCTGTTTAACACGTATGAATGAAGATGTTCTGGTATTTTCAAAGCATCCACACAACTTATTTGAACGAACCAAACATGCCAATGCTTTTTACTAACTTCACATGATATTGTAATTATCAAAAATACAAGCTTCCTACTTGGAAATTGGACATGAATGGCTTATTGATTATATTTACAACTGGGAAACTGTAAGATAAGTTGGACAGGGTATAAAATTCAAACATGTTGGAGGAAAGAAATACTACTGCAGTGATCTGAATTTTACTTTTCCCCATCAAATCTACAACGGTTCTCGCCTTTTTTTATAAAGAGCATGTTTTGTATATTTACCTATATAAACAACATTTAATGCATATTGTATGCATTTTTCTGCAGCGAAATCATCATTTATTTTACCAAAACTACAGAATTATCAGCTGACTAACCAGCACAGTGAATTTATACAGTAGTGCAATAGTTCATGTTTATACATATTATATATAAGGCAGCATTAATTTAGTCTTTATTGGTAAATATTCAATTACAACGAAGAGAAGATGTGTGACCCTGGACCACAAAATCAGTCATAAGTTAAAAAAAAATCAAAACTGAGATACATACATTATCTGAATAAATAAGCTTCCCGTTGATCTATGGTTTGTTAGGATAGGACAATATTTGGTTGAGATAAAAAAAAAAAATATTTAAAATCTGAAATCTAATGGTGCATAAAAAAAAAAATTTAAATAATGAGAAAATTACCTTTAAAGTTGTCCAAATGAAGTTCTTAGCAATGCATACTACTAATCAAAAATTAAGTTTTAGTACATTTATGGCAGGAATTTTAGAAAATATCTTCATGGAACAAGGAGCATGGAAAAAAAAAACAAAAAAACAAATCGATACTTTTGCCATACAATGTGTTTTTGGCTATTGATACAATATACCATAGCAACTACAACTAGCAAAGACAGTTTTGAAGTTGGTTTAGTTGTCCAGGGTCACATATGTCTTCAAACTCCTGTTGCATTTATCTCATTTTTAAATTAGAAAGAAGAAAATAAAATGTAAATTTTAAATATAAACAAGTTATAATATCAAATACAATATGTAATAATACACTTAATACATAGTTCTCTTAGTGACTTACTTCAAACCATACTGTAACTGAGGTTTCCAGACATTATTTCTATGCTATATTTTTTATATTTCGAAATCAAATCCCATGATAGACTTTTATTTTATTGTAAACAATGTTCTTTTATTACATTTCCTGGTTAGAATGAAATTTTACTGACAGAATGTCATAATCTACAGATTATGATCTTCACACTGAAGCCAAAGGAACTGTGCCAAGCTCCAGACCACAACATGAGATAGATAAGACTCAACCAAGACAGAAATCACCACACAATCACTGTTATCACTCAGACAAATAGCAGAGAACTACAGAATCACATCGCCAAACAAGCTGCGCCGAGATAAACTTTGCTCCACCCACTCAATGAAGGAAGAATGGACACTCACAGTAGGAAGCGTCAAGTGTAAAAGGAAGGAAATATCCATGTACTGATGAATTATTATCTAAATGCATCACATGAAATGTCAAAGAGCTATAAATTACAGCTGGTTTTGGGTAAGATTTGATTAAAAGTATTTATAGTTTAACTTGGACAGAAAGCACATCAGCAATGAACACAAGGGTCATTTCACAACCTAATAATGTGTGTAATGTGTGTCAGGCACGACTGACTGGCCATGCCAAACCCTGTGTAATGATGAGAGGTGTAAACAGGCTGCTGCCAGACATGGCATGAAATGGTGACCTGTGTGTTAGTTAGTGGAAGACAGCAGGAAAGACACTCTTGGGATGCCTCATTAGAAGCACAGACACGACTCGGACCACACCTGCAGCATCGATGAGTCTGTGTGTATGTGTGTGTGTGTGTGTGTGTGTGTGTGGAGATACACAACAGTGATAAAACTGCACCAGTGCTGGACATGAAATCTCAAGAGGGCATGAAACAGGTTACAAAAACACAACACAGCACAAGTCCTAATTAGAGAGATTAAAATGGGCCGCACCAGAAGATGATGACATCACCTTTGAGCTTGTGGTTCATAACGGCTCTTTATAATTAAGGCTGATTAGTTTCTCAGAACACCACTTTTGAGCAAGATTATTGCTGGAGTTGAAACATACGATTTGTCCATCATTTATTTTTTTTATTTTTATTTTTTTTTATAAATTGCTAAAGTTTAATACTTAGGGTTAGTGTCAATCCCCAAATGAGAAAATTTCATAAAACAAATGTCATTTATTTTAACATACTTATTTAACTTCAATCAAAGGAAAAAAGCATGTTGTAATACGCATGAAACAGCCGTTTTCAAATTCGGAATGAGTCTCTAAGCAATTAAGCCTTGCATTAACAAAATGCAGGGGTCCAATCCAATAAAACCTCTCAGGAATCATAGCGCACGAGCTTCAAATCCCCAGGAGAGCAGGCCATCAGTGATAAGCGTATTCCTGTTAATGAGATACGCACAACAGAATTCACACCGTCTCAGACATTAGAAAACATTAAGGCCGAGTATTAGGTACAGAGAGTAGAGAGCATATTAATGAAGGTGAAAGAGTGGGACTTACAATAACGACAGATCAAAGCTGTTGTCGGCTAAAAGGGTTTCGTCCACGTAAGCACACAAGAACACACAAGGGATCTGTTTTAATCAAGTCTCATTACCTTACCAGAACCGAAATATCATAAATGCAAAAACGCTAAGCCCTCAGACAAAAAAACAGCTGATAAAACGCCATGGCCTTTGACATTTAATGGAAAGGTGGGATGTAAGTTGATCTTCTTCCTCTGAGTGACAAGGGAAATGTACAAATTAAACATGGAATCATATTCTAGATAATCCAGAATATATGTCTCTTGCTTGTTTGGTATTTTGGACTCCATTGATTTTCATTGCAAAGAACAGCAGTTAAAACATTTTTCAACATCACCTTTTATGTTACAAAAAGGAAAAAGACATGTTAAGTAAGAAATAAGGGTTAAATTTAAGATTACTTTTCCGCCAGGTCAGTTTAACACAGTGAGATACAATATGATACTGATATGATCCAAAAAAAAGGTAAATAGCGCAATAATGAATCGTCTCATTCAGGAGATTCACATGGCGTATAACCCAATGAAACACTGCCAGCTTTCCGGCCACAATTCAAAGCACTCATGTGCTTCTATCCTGAAATGCCACAGGCATTGAGACTCATTCTACGGCATGAGCTGTCTGATCCCTGAGTCTGGATGCAGCTGGGGGCAATAAGGTCTAAGGTGTGTCATTCAGATCAGCAGGAAGGAGAAAAAGTAATAGCTCTCAAGTTAATGGTTTTGACTCATAGTTATATTTATATTTATATATATACATATATAAATCAACTCTGGGAATTTGAGTTGACTCACTCAACAGAATCAATCAACCTAAGCTCCCTAGAAATACTGCACAGCGGTACTATCCAATTCACTGCTGTTTCAAGCTAAAATTAACACTTGAAGCTGTAAAGCAGCAGCCATTTTTATTCCTTTTCACCTGAGATTATTGAATAAATAATTATTTTCAGGCAGTTCTTTGCACAATATGATTTTATGATCTCAAAACATATTTACTACAGTGCATGACTTGTAGACTAATACATCTTGTTGTTTGCATCATATAACCATCTACATATGTATGGCTTTTCTGATGTAGTAAACTTGCTCGGATGCTCACCTGGTACAGCATTGCACTTGCAATGTAGAGTGCTGAGGACAGAGTCCTGTGAAACGAGTCACAGTAAAAAAAAAAAGAATAAAAATAAAAGCTTGAAGCTTTTGAAGCAAGCTAAAAAGGGCATGGTTGATTCACCAAATGCATTTTCTCATGTTTGTGTTGACCTTTTAGCGACACTCACAGGTTTTTTTCTGCTCTGATATGTACAACAACCATGGTAACAAAAGATTGCCAGATTTACATAAATCTGTATCGGATAAAACCGAACATGTTTTTAGCACCACTATTTTTAGCAAAATGTCCAAAAAGCAACCCAACATCGTTTCGGCTTACCAATGTGTCCCAAGTTGGAATCAATAGCATTTGTCTCTGAGCTTTATATCAGCAAAAACATCTGCTGGACATCAGACTGGTCCATTAAAAGTCATATGACCATGCAAAATTGTATTTTGTAACGCTAGCTCCAAGTTTCCAACCTATTTTCTTAAACTGAAATGTTCAATAACGAACTGCCTGGCAGGTATAGAACAGCAGCGCAGTCACGACTAATTAAGATCTGTAAATGTATCTTAAGTTAAGCAAATACCAGTCGAGCACTTGAACTATTCATGTTTAAAACCTTCTTTCTACCAACTAGAAGGGGGGGAAAAAATCACCAAAACGCTCTGAAAACAAAAAGAAGGCCACAGGTTAGACTAATCAACAGACTTCCTCAGACAACCCAAAAACAAGAGAGATGCAAATTCAGGCTTCTCTTTGAGTCAGTAGCTAAGAGATAGTGAGACGGAGAGTGAAAGAACGAGAGCAAAACAGTGCCTCCGAGCCCAGCTGAATTGAACATAAAAAGTGTGTTTTCTCATGCTAATTTCCCTGCCAGAGTGCCAGAGAGGGAAACAAAAGCAGACGAGAAACCATCACTAAATGTAGTAAGAACGTGCACAAAGGACGAGCTAATGAGGAGGACCTTAGCTCTAACTAGAAAAACAAGAGGGCAACAAAAGACACTTATTAAAAATGAAAAGATCTTTATGCTTTAAATTTATAGTTAAACAACCCTAGATCACTGGTTCTCAACCAGGCTATTAATATCACTATAAACTGCCTAAGCCATCATACTTGGGTTGCAAATGTTTATCACAACGCTTTCATGCTGTTGCCAATAATTGGCGATTTATTTCTTGTTCAATTGAAACTACGCTCCATTATATATAACTAACTTACAGCATTATCATTTATTTATCAGAACATATTTGCAACCCATTTCTTGGTCTTTTTCAAGTTTTATACTTGTGTGAATTAAGCTTTTTTTTTGTGACTTTAAAAATGTTTCTGCAACATCTTGGTCTTTATTATCTCCAGAGGGGTGTAAATATCCAAGCACTGCACTAATGCCTTCCAAAAACAGAAAATGTGCTGAGGAAGTCAGTCATTTGGACCCTGAATGGAAAACCAATGTAGTCATTAACATTAAATATGTGCTGATGTGTTTTATTTTGGCCAGAAGACAGAAATCAAGCGTATGTCGATATGGGACATGTCACCATTCTTAATGTAGAAAATGCTTACGAGACAGAAAACTCCAGTACAAGATAGTTAATGAACAGTTTGTTGAAATGAACACAGATGTGAATCTGCTCACAACACAAACATTCACAGAACGTATTGTAAAGCCACCTCAGGGATACCACCACCTGGCGGTTAGAGGAAGTGCACACCTCTATAACAACTGCAATTTACAGCAGTACAAGTGATAACCCAATGTAAATATATATAAGATGCGTTAATGTCAATAAAGCTCCACAACTCCCACTGTCAAAGCCCTCCAAAGTGTATTTAATTTCCCAAAGCCTCCAGTCAGCCAAAGACATCATGTCTAAATGCTTTCCACAAAATCCTATCTGATAGATTCCACCTAAATGTGTAATAAACCCACAATTGAAGCTTCCTTCTGACAACAGCACAATGGGTGGCTTAATCCTAATCTCATAACAATGTGAAGTAAACCCATTTTAATCCAGTGAGGTTAATTTATTGTCTGATTCTTGAAGGCTCAGAGTGAAATAAGTCAGCGTGGACTGTGTTTCCGACTGAGATCCTGCATCTTTAAACAATGCCTGATATCTATCTGTTTTAGATGACAACATAACATTTTAAAATTACAATAACTATCACTGGTTAGCTTGAAAATGAAGACATCTAATCTTATTCATTTCCCTCACTTAAAAAGCAACTTTTCTCATGGCAAATTAAATAGCTTTCAAGGGTCAAAAGATGTGATATATAGGTCTGGATGGGTTAGAATACTAGTCTCAGTGGGAGCAGCTCTCTCTGATCTCTCCTAATTAATTGTTTAATTAAGCAAATGAGTGTCTCACATCCATTTGTCAATGCTCACGGCATTGCCTGTCCAAACCGTCCCTGGAAATGCTAAACACGTCTCACCACAATATAAAATATATATAAATACAGCTTGATTTAATATGAGCTGTCTTATAGGTTACTGACAGTTTTGCTGTTATACAACAGTGTGTATCCATTTATATAAACCACGGTTATGCATTACCTGTGACACCTGTGTCAAAACAAACTACAAGTCCTAAATCCTAAAAATAAACTTTTAGGCGACATTAGATTATATTTGGGTCATAAAAACATCCTAGTTGTTAATCCTTCCAACTCAACAATTTAAAGTGAAATTATTGGATCGTTCATCAAACACTGCTCCGCTAGGATTCTTGTTTGTGTTACTCAGAAGAGATAATGAGACTCCTGAATTTTAACGACTGCTTATAATAATGTTTCCTAACTCCAGGGCATATCCTAGCTTTTAAGCATTTAATTTTTAATACGATTGCCGCGGGAGAGAGATGTACATGAATTCGCCTTGATTCGTGATTTATTGCCAAAGAAATCCCAAAACATCCTAAGCGCACCAACATGACAGCGACTGTATGCCTTACCTTCATTATCCGGATAATTCCTCAAGGCTTGACACAACACCAATATATGAAAAAGAGCAAGGAAAGAGTAAATCCTAAAGAAAGCCATTTTCAGGCGGCTCCACGCGCCCGCATCCCTGTGCGTAAACTTGGGCTGGTGAGCCGGTGGCTGCGCTGGAGAACTGCACTGAGCTGAGCTGGAGAGGAAATAGCGCGCCTGCTTGAAGGAGGATCCCACTCTGGCTTGAGCTGCACTCTCTGGGCACAGCGAGCTGGATGAAGGGGGCGTCGCGCGTGTGTGCGTGGCGTCAGAAGTAGGCGTGAGTAAGTGCGTTTGCTGTAGAGAACTTATTCAGTTGTAAATTGTTTAAAAAGTGATCGTTACTGTCAGCATATAGATGACAAGTGTTGGAGAGTGGATTCACAGTGAGTTAGCCTGAGTGCAATTTTTATTTGGCCAAAAACAGAACGAATTTGCAATCTGCTTTAAATTTTAACCGGTTGATGAAAAACAAGCTTATGTGGATTCTAGACATTTAAAGGGATAGTTCACCCAAAAATGAAAATTTGATGTTTATTTGCTTACCCCCAGCGCATCCAAGATGTAGG
>JAUMHQ010000090.1:11975274-11986322 GCA_032361165.1 Enteromius paludinosus | reverse complement strand
GAGACTTTTATTTTGGCGAGCGATCTGCTTTTCGCGTGCGTCAAAAATGCAGCAGAAAAAAACGAAGAAGAGCGCAGCGTATGAGTGAGTCGCGGTGTATGTAGTGTTGTTATTGAGAAGCTCGGGCAATAAGGTTGTTAAAACGGAAGATTGTCAAGGCTTAAGACAAATGAAGGACGACAGTCCAAATGCAAGTGTGAACAGTGAACCGAAAAATTATCCTCCTCACGTTTTAATATTGTCAGCGTAAAAGTACACACGTGTCACTGATGCAAAGTGCACTCCAAATAATTCGTCACACTGCGCATGCGTGAAATGCCTTAAAAAATTAACGTAATTAACGACAAAAAATAATTAACGTCGTTAACGCGTTATTTTTGACAGCCCTAAATAAAATCAATAAATTTAATAGATGCCAAAAACAATGATGATAATGCTGATTATGATGATGATAAGTGTTTCTTTATCAGCATGCTGTAATGATTTCTGAAGGATCATGTGACAATGAAGCTAAAATAATGGCTGTTGAAAATACAGCTTTTGCACATATATATACGTGTGTGTGTGTGTTTGTTTATATATTAAATAATATTTTTTAATATGACCATATTTTTGATTACATAAATACAGCCTTTTTAAAACAAGAGACCTTTAAAAAGCATACAAAATAACTTTTGATCAGTAATTTATATACAGTATAACAGTTTAACAGATATCGAAACATCCCTGTAATAATTGCATTCCAATTCTAATATACTTTTTATAATATACTATATAATTTTTGTGAACATAATATATATGTGTGTGCTGTGTATGTTTAGTTTGCATATATAAAGGCACACACATACAGTATATACAGCCCGGGGAGCAGTTGGGGGAACGGTGCCTTGCTCAAGGGTCTCACCTCAGTCGTGGTATTGAAGGTGGAGAGAGTGCTGGATATTCTGGGACTCGAACCCACGACCTTTGGGTTACAGGTCCGACTCTTGGGTTACAGGTCCGACTCTCCGAAAATTATGTATCTGTGTCCTGTTATTTATCTTTTATTTATCTTTTGGTATGCATTTCAGAAAGAAAAAGGGTTAGGATTCAGGTGTAGTTTCAAATAGTGATTAATCATGATTAATCCAATGAAAATCCTGATTAATTTGATTAAAAATTTTAATCATTTGACAGCCCTAATTGTATTATTATTATTATTATTATTGTTGTTGTTTTTAAAAATTACTTTTGACCTATGAATGCATCTTTGCTAATTAAAAATATTAATTTCTTAAAATAAAAAAATACAGCAGTATAAAAGAGTTGATGGCATGTCATGATAATACTAATACATTAACTGTATTCACTCATTGTTTTTATGGTACTTCAAAAAAGTATTACTGGATCCAAAAACCATGGTGTTACCGTGTTACCATGAAGGCATACATTTTAGCTGTTGATTTATTTGAGCATTCTCGTTTTACCTTCTGGTAAATCTTTTTTAATGCAATGTGTGTTTTTTTCCCCAATGGTGTCTATCACCAATCTGCCGTCTTGCAGGTGTGGCGTCCATGTTGCCCCTCTGACAGGGAGCAGGTGTGTTTTCCACCGCATTACACACACTCTGATGAGAGCACAGTGAAGCAGCAGGTGTCTAATTTCACCCGGCCTTCCTCCTACATGCGATCACATCCACACATCCTTCACACTCTATACTTCCATAACGAACCCACAATTTTACACAACTGACGGACATTTAAAGACGGAGGAGGAGATAGACAGAAAAACAGAAGCTAAGAGAAAGGGTTAAGGGTAAAGATGAGAAGTGCTCACAGTCATAAAGAAGCTCACCGCAAACCAAAAGCAGAAACCATGACAAGCTTCAAGTTCCTGTCCAGAAAGACTTTCTTCTCAGAAGCCTGTCTCAAGAGGCTGTTACATAAACGCCTGTATTTTTAGCGTTTAAAACGGCATAAGGTAAATACTAGGTGTTGCTGCTGTTATCAATGCATTATTATATACACATGCTAAAACACTAATAGTTTCATATAGCATGTCTATAGTTTCAGTCTCGGTTTTATAAAAGGCATTACATACAAAAGAAGTGAAACCATTTAGAATCAGGCATACAACTGGACAAATTGTCAGTATACAGCATTTTTATTAACCTTTTACACTCTGGGGCTATTTTGGGGAATTCCGCCTGCATTTGGCCTACAAAAAATAAAAAGCTTCCCGTAACCACATGCAGAGGTGTACATACAAAAGATGGGTGTCATTTTAAAGGAAACACTGTTGAAATTGATTACAATTATTGTATATATTGTCTGTGTTATAATAAAATAATAAAGACAAAACAAAGAGGCGCTTTTTTATTTTTTGTTTTAAACTGAAATTTGAAAGTGTATAGTTCAGGCCCTGCTTGCCTCAGCTCCCTGCAAACAATTTTATTTGTTTCCAACACATGTCAGCAAGCACAGGAAAAGAAATGTATTTCTATCATAATCTATGCAAGAGTTATTCTATTCCAACTGTAGGGAAGAATAAAAAAAATTTCATACAATTTCTGCCTTTCCAAATTTCCCCCAAGTCTCCTAGTTTCCCCATACCAACATATACAGTGGGGTAAATGCAATATCTTGGTGTCATTTTAAAGAAAACCCTTTGAAATTACATCAAAAACTGCTGTAAGTGATACATAATATTATATATGTTGTCTGTCCTAAGATGAACCATGTCAACACAAGGCGTTTTGTGGGGGTGCAGGCAAAGGGTTAAACATTCAAGGCACAATTTGAATGTAAATTTGGAGTTGAGCTTAAGCGGTTAACTTTGAGCTTTAAATGACCATTAAGACTTCGCTTGCTGCCAACAGAAGAGAAGCATTTTAAACATTAACACAACGCTCCATTTATGGGGGATTTTTGTATTTTCTGTCATATAACTCCACCTGGTGGACAAAATTAAGACAACATTTTGTAAAAGCATGAACCAATTCCAGTTTATAATCAACCTGAGAATTAACCAAACGCCTGAAAGCATACTGTGTTCAATGTATGTGTGTTCAAAGATGCAGATATCTTTCTACTACTGTACTTCCAAATCTTTCTGAAGAGGATTCGATTCCTGTCCTGAAACAGACCTGAAACTGTGTGGTATGTGGTTACGGCACTCACTCCTTCATATGATACTTGATATATTATTTGAAATGGTAAAAAAATAAATAAACATTATATATATTATTATTATTATTATTTTTTTTTTTTTATTTTATTTTTTTTTTCTCATTGATTAATTTATTCAGCTAGTTACTAAGTTTACTTTTTCTTTGCCACTCATACAAATTAAGTTCTTGGTCATTATATTTTTTTCTTAATTTATTTATTTATAATGTTATAATGTTCATTCATTCTACAATATTACATGTTTGTTTTAAAAAAAAAAATTGAATACAAAAATATATTCTTTATAAGAGATAATAAAATCTGTAAAGCACAATAAATGTATTTCAAATAAGATTGAGAATGTAAAGATTGAACATAAAATAGTCATGAATACCTATTTTTAACATCAAGGTTTATGTCAGTTGGCACAGGTCAAGCAATACATCACATAAGTAAACAAGCATCTCAAACTTTCTTCTGATTCTTTTATCTGCGTCTCTTTCCGTTGTTATTTTTTTTCTGTCTTTTGGCATATGGATTGGAGTTTTGTCCACAGGTTTCTCTCTGTTCCACCGTTCTCATTATTTCTTTTATCCATTCTGAGTCTGGATCAAAACACATTGTTTTCTTTCTCACGGTGAACACGCTAGAAAGATAAACAATGACAATAAAAAATTTAAAAAAATAATTTAAAGCACTAATACTATTTAAAGCACAGTGAGAACGGTCAACTTTGGTTTTACAACAGCTTGTTTTTAATTAATCTGTAACTTAATACAAATAAAAACTGGCTAAAGGTCATTTAGTTTGACAATTTCTTCACTTACACAATTGCGTTGATAGGGCAGATTCCTGCTTTCTGGACTGCATAATACAAAACTCTGTTTTTATGTATTTTGCCTTTGCTATACTTCAAACAACAGGATGAGTGATGATGACTTGCTTCTGAATGACAAGAACAAACCATTGTTAATTTTGAAACGTTAAACTGTCTCCCCAACAACTTTACTTTCTTTTTTATTCACACCTTATTTCAACACACTAACCGTTTCCATGGACGATGAATGAGTAACAAATGTAAACATTAACTCACCTGCAGTGAGGCAGAGCAGAAACACCACCACACAAATAAGAAAACAGACAAGCGACCTCATGACGGCGGTGCAGACACTGACTGAAACTACTCCTTGCACAACCTTAATATTTCACACTTTCATTTCCTCCACTCATTTGTGCACACACACACACACACACACAAACCTCAGCCTCCAAAATGGGTGTCGTGTATGTGTGTGAGAGTGTGTGTTCGAATGAGCTTCCATCAGATGAGCGGAAAAAGGCACTAGTGACAAGCTCTCAAGTTTAGTACTTCACCCACACTGCTCGCCACAGCGTGGGAAGTTACTGTAGATGAATGGAGTTGCATTGCGAGAATGCATGAAAAACTACAGTATAGAACAAAACTGCACACTCTTATAACACGTGAGAATCATACTTGTGTTACAGATGCAATGCTTCAACATGTTGCCTCATTATCATAAAAAAAAATCCATAGAGTGACGTCATAATCACCACACTGACCGTATAAGAGCTTGTTCTTTTGACAGTGGCAAATCTAGTAAATTAGACTAGAAAGTAAAATTAGACAGAAGTTTGGTTTTCCCTGGTCGTTGTTAAGGTATGTTAAAGGGGTGAGAGCTTGTTCTTTTTGACAGTGGCAAGACTTTACTTTAAATAAAATTAGACTGAAGTTTGTTTTTCCTTGGCCGTTGTTAAGGTAGCGTCTGTTAAGTGAACGTTTTGCAAATAACGCATTTCGAGAGGAAATCAAACACAGCTGGTTGCCCATCATCTAATTAGCTTCAAGCATCCCTCCTCCTCCCCTTCTCCGCCTAATTTTCTAATTCACGCCTCCGGGGGGGCGCAAATTATACTAATGAGGAAAGCGTGAACTCTTGAAACCACTTTAAGCTGTTTCCTTACTATGGACTTCTATGGGGGAGAAAACGCTTAATGTGATATTATTCACTTTATCTGTTGAATATGGAATCGTTCTTTTGACAGAAGTTAGTGATTATTAAAAGGAAGGTTTGACAGAAATTTGGCTTCCCCCCGTCATTTTTAGTTTTTTGCTTTTTTTTTGCTTTAAGCCACATTAAGTGGTTTTCACGTTAAGCGTTTTAGAATGTCCCCTATGCAACCATCAGTCCACACCACAAAAACCTGACCTAGCTTTCATTTACCTCACTGACCAGTTTATATATGTAACAAATGCTCAGAAGGACCTCTCACCTGACAGATATAGACATCTCTGTGGATTCATGCATTAAATGGCTAGCAAAATCTGTCAATACGCTTTACATTTAAATCTTTGTTCTACTGAAAGCCCGAAACATGAGCATGACTTTGGAAAACACATTGTCAACTAATCTATTCTTTAAGCACCCACATGTCCTCACAAAACCCACCTTGTGGTCTACTCCACCTCTTCTTAGGTTCCACGCATCATGCACGAGGACGGGGCCTTCAGCACAGACAATACACATATCCACTGCTATGTGCTGGTATCATATGAAAACAAAAAAAAAAATGTATTAAAATGTTTTGTAATGTAATAAGTATCATTCTATCAGGATTGCCCTGAGACTCTTTTATTATTGTTTCTTGTGTGTTAGCACATGGCTTTGTTACTGTTTTTGTCTGCTACTGTATATGCCCCTCTAGTCCTTCTTCTTTACCACACCCTTGTTAGCTCTTGTCTAGTCCTTGTTTGTGTAATTGTAATCACCTGCTCCTTTTGTACTTTCCACTCTATTTATAATTCCATTGCCCTTTTATCTTTGCCTGTTTCTAACCCTCACCTCCATGCTATCTGTGGATGGCTAAGTATGTGTTCTTTACTCCTTGCCTGGTTAGTAAACTATGTCCACCCCACAAAATAGATACAGAGGAAACGACTTTATCAAACTGAATGAAAGCTGTGCACCTTTTGTGGCCAAAAGGGGTCTCAAATCAAATAAACGTAGTGCCTAAATATCACTAAAGTTACTCAATTGTCACCAGTTTGTGCATGAATGTTTGTGACCTGAATGTCAATTATGGGGGGCTAATTGTGGCTGGTAATGTTAGCATTATGCCAAGTCATCACAAATACAACAATTCATGGGAAGCTGCTTTGGCGTGTTGGTTGCAGTGCAAACAAATTAACTTTAACTAGATAAGTAACGTTTTAATCACTAACATACTGTAGCAGATTCATGGAAAATTACATCGGTAATCACAGTTTTTGTCAATTTATTAGTGAATCAGCATCAAGTACATTAAAGAGAATCGCTTTATTTGAAGTGAGTAAAATCCCCTACTTACTGGCGTTCAACAACTACTAATTAGCTGAGCCGCAATACATAGCTGACTTGTACGTGTGTAGCGTAGGTGAGATGAACTCGGAAAGCAGGCAGTGGGCCAAACCACTGTGAGGAATGGGAGGGGGAACTTTACAGTTTCTAAATGCATTCTTTTGCATTTGTATTTGTTTTCTACTTACACAATTATTTATACACATGTCTTGTAAAATGTGTGTCTTTTGATATTATGTTCGTTCATATGATAGCTTTTTGTTATTTTGTATTTTGTGATCATGTTGCATAATAGATAAATCAATCAATCACTTTTATCCGATGAAGATCATCTCTTTGTGCTGATACACCATCTGATCTGGATACGGGCTGAGGAACAGAATAAAAGAGAGACAATCTAATATTAGTGTAGATGCCATTCTTTTTACAATGTAACGAATACATTGTGTATAAAGGGGAGTGTTCCCGGTTCAGGCTGATCTTATTAATGCAGCCAAACAATCCTTTAATGGATTTGATTAATAAATGTGCATCAGTGTGTTATGTGCAAGCCAGAGTAAAGAGATGTGTCTTTAATCTAGATTTAAACTGACAGTGTGTGCCTGCCTCCCGAACATTATTAGGTAGATTGTTCCAGAGTTTGGGTAGTAAATAAGAAAAAGATCTGCCACCTGCAGTAGATTTTGATAGTCATTTAGAGCTTTATAAGTAATAACAAGATTTTAAAATCCATACAATGTTTGATAAGGAGCCAGTGCAGTGTTGACACCTAAACACTTAAGTAATAAAGTGCATTTGTGTAAACATTTCAAACTTCTTTCTCTTTTTATAAAATGAAGTCATTCGAAAGAATGTTTCATAAGTTATAGAATACCACAATTAGTACTGCATGTGTGGTACTGTACAGTAATTAACTGAAACCACTGCTGCCAGTTATTAACTGCAATGCCTGATTTATGGTATAAAACTTGCCAAAAAGTCACTGTAATGGTACAAATACAGTAAATTACTGACAACATTGTTGCCATTTAGTCACTGTATTGTCATTGTACTTTTGCCAGTAAATCACTTTTACAGATGCTTTACAGTAACTAGCTGACAACAGTGTTGCCAGTATTTTACTCCTAAAAAGTAAGGTTTATTTTTTTCCTCTTGTCTAGTTTCCCCTGTCTGGCACCTGATCCACTTCAGTCTGCAGTCAACGTGTACCTAATTTCAGCTTTGTGGTTCATTGCTCTGTCCTTCATATCTGCACAGTCTTGCTGCTTCTTCTGCCAGTTGATGTTTGGGTCTGTCCAAGCAGCCTTGCCTAGCTGCTAGCTAGCCCTCTGTTACCTTTGTTCATCCTCTTAAATCACCAGTAAAGCTAGTTTCAGTAGACTGAGAGCTCTGCATCCATCCCTGGGTCTACCAAACCAACTCCAGACACCCCTGAGCTGACCAATTGCTGCACTTGTCCCTGATCTAGCCAAGTCAGTTACAGATAACCCTGAGCTGCAGCCATTCCTGAACCAGCTAAGCTAGTTTCAGACACCCCTGAGTTAACTGAAATTGCCTCTGATTTGGAAAAACAAGTTTCAGGAAAAGTTGACAGAGAGCTGTTGGTGTCCTTGCCATGACAAGTCTGTTCCATTTATTCTAGAGTTAACTGAGACTGCTGCGGCCCTCCTTGCCTGAGTCAAATCTGTTCAAATCATTCCTGAGATGACCAGTCTGCTGTGTCCTTCCTTGCAGTTTAACCAGTTCTAGTCACCCCCTGAGCCGGCCAAGACCACTGCAGCTATCCATGTCAGTCAAGTCATTTCCAAAATCTCTTGAGTTCATCCAGACTGCTGTGGCAGTCAAGTCACTTCAGGTCACAGGTGTTTCGTTTGGTGGCCTTGGTCTCAGAGCCTCTATTTAGTTACAAATCATTTTCCTGAGCCTACCAGTCTGTTTGATTTGTCTATGGAAGTTATGCCGGAGACTGTTCCAACTTGTCATGCCACACCTATAGAATTTGTTTATGCTAGTAATGTCCTTTTGTGATTGCTCCCGCCTAAGATGTAACAGAATCGCAGAAGTTGTTACCGTCTTGCCTACTGTCAAATCCACAGAAATGGTTCATAGAGACTATTCCTGTCTGTCAAGACTTTATATGGCCAAGGCATGAAAGGTAGTAATAACCTCTAATGAGGTTATTACTACCTTTCATGTCATGCCTTGGCCATATAAAGCTTTTCCTGCCCATCCTGTCACGCCTAAAGAGGTTATCACCAGTTAGGTCATGGCCAGTCCCTGCAACCTCATACTATCCTTTCTGAATAGTATGTGAGATTAGAATAAGCGTGTCTCAATGCATAGTATGGTGAAAAGAGTATGTCGTCACATTATTGCCATATAAAATATTTCTGTCTGTCCTGTTATGCCCTCTGAGTTTGTCCCTGTAAGTTGTCAACAAAAATTCCCATCTTGTCAAGCCAGCAGAGATAGTTAGTTCCTGTTAGACAAGTTTATTCCACTGGATTCATACCAGATCAGCTCGGTTGTTTTTGAGTTTTTAGGGATGTCCCTACTAGTTGTATTCCACTCTAAGAGGCAGTTGCTTTCAGTTTTGCTCTTGAAGAATAATCCTCTCTTTCTAAGCCCACACAAGTTGTTCCTGCTAGTCAAGTTGCGCTCCCTGAGATCATATATCTGCTCCTGCGGTTTCTGAAGGGTCCATCATAGTATGCTCCTGCTAGTTATGTTCTACTTGTATAGGCTGACCCTTAACATCTTGCTGTCCCAGTCTTGACCACTGTCTCTTCCTGCTTTCTGTCTCAACTGTCCTGCAGCTATGGTCTGGTTCATTGGGAGGGGGTAGTTTCAGGGTCGGTACTCAAACACACCGTTTGTTTTGCCTTGCAGTTTTTGTCAGCATGTGCCCTTTTAGTCTCTCCTCATGGTTTCCTCTTAACCACACCCCCTCATTAGGCCTCGGCTGTATTCCAGCAAATTTTTTAAATGCCCTGCACCTCACTCCCCTCTTAAGAGTTTCTGTATTGTAATTAAATCTTGTTACTCATTCCGCGATCAGGTTCTCCTTCCAGATCTTTTACAAACTCAAACACAGTTTAAACAATGTTTTGTACAGTACAAATTTACTGTAAATTTGAGTGTGTCTAAATCCAAATGAATACTTCATTATATTTTTAAAGGGATTAATATCCCATGTATTCATACATTTAACTCCAATTTCACTTTCACTTCAATACACACCTAAGCACACAAACATTTTATATGGGTTATTAAATATACCCTAATTTGCATACATTTCTATAACAAAAAATCTGAAGCCAGGTTCAAAATGGTTTTGTTTTGTTGACATATTAGTTAAATGCTTTTACAGAGGGGATTTTGGATGTCACAACATTGTGATTATCTAATCAGATTTAAAGAACCAGTTTATAGTTTAGGATTACAATCAGTGTCATTCAACATGATATTAGGCATTACACATGGGTAAGGTAAGGTTAAGGTGTAGCAATATGGTCAAGACGAAAATTTTGTTCCAGGGTCAACAAAATATGTTAACCCAGGGACACATTGAACTCTACAAGTACTATACGTCTCTGTACTTTGTAACGACTGAACAAACCTATCATCTATGAAAACCAATATATGAAGCTAGATATGTGTGATGCTAAGATTAAAAGTTTTACTGCCTCTAGTGTTCATTTCTTAAGGAAACTGCATATATGTGTACTTGTTGGCACATATTTTGTGTCTAGCTAAAAAGTGCACAGGTAGGAAATATGACAATAAGCCCCATAGGTATGCAGTAATTTGATTTATACAAAATACTTTGAATTAAAGGCAAATAAATGATTACAAATGCAGACACATTTTAACAAGTGAATCGTTCTGTCCATTCCAGTGTGATGTTGTATTAAATGTCGATGTGGAGGTCATAGGATTGACCGTTGTTTTGTTTGCCTTCCGGTCCACAAACTGCATGGCTCTTTTCACCCAATGCTTTTGTGGTTTAAAGCAAAAAGTTGAACTATTGACTGTTTTAAATCTGTTAATGCATAAAAGTAGTAATTTATCATGACAACACAACAATGTACAGATTACATTTGTGAACTCAGTGTAAGTATTGTAAAATATTGTGTTTTTGGCATCACAATGATTATGAGTCAGTGTTTACTGTTAAATAAGTATTACCAAAGAGGACGGGAGAGGTTGCGAGTTCAAATGCAAAACAGTCTTTTAATAAATGGCTCAAGGTCAGGACAATCATAATCACTCGCCGGTAGACAATGTTAGCAGAGACATAGGCAGAGACAGAGTCGTAAACCAAGCAAAAGGTTCAAATACCCATAAACAGGGTCCTTGGGGAGAGACAGAGGGAAAGTCCAGATCCGGGCAGAAATCGTCAACAGATTATCCAACAGGCAGAATAGCGAGAAACAAAGAACACGAATGAATGATAACTTAAACAATGAACCATGAAGACACACAAACACATCCAGGGATTTATACACATCAAACTCGGTCAATGGGTGGAGCCAACAATGAAACA
>JAUMHQ010000090.1:11905660-11927587 GCA_032361165.1 Enteromius paludinosus | reverse complement strand
TACGTCGATCATGTTCCATATTCGCGAGCACCATCCCTCCGCGAAGATAAAAATATTAGAGCGGTATTATTTTTGATTGATGCAGAGGGAATCCCGGAATCCAGTCATGTAATTGTATAAATCAAAATCTAGCTGTGCAGTAAATCAAATCGCGACGTGCGTGTCTGTGAATATACAGCGCAAAAAGGCTGTCATATATTGTAATTCGATATTCTGTGTCTCTGTATGAAAGAGCAGCGCCGTTCCGCCTTGTATATCTAGTAGCTACACACTCAAGTGCGCGTGATGCTCGTGGTTTTAAAGCGTCTGCTGTCTCACTCACTGTGTGAAGACGTGAACACATCAACATATCCAGAGCTGCTCTCAGAGAACACTTAATGGATATTTTATAATTTTATTAAAAAGAATAATCATCAAATAAACTAACTGAAAACTTAAAGGTGTTTAAATGTGGATGGTTTATGTGACAGATATATTATTGTATTAAGTGCAATGTGTGCATAAAAGTAGTTTATATCATATACATAGTGGCAAAAAGGTATTTATGGCCTTGATTTATCGTTTTATTTGGGGCAATAAAAAACTGTCCAATAACCCGTACACCTGGTCCTACTGTACAACCCCCAAGTACATCCGGTCATAAATTCACCTCAGGAATTCAGTGAGTTGTGCTATTTATTACAGCTGATGTAAAAACAAGACAAAGTCGTTAACTTTTAAGATGTATTATTAAATAATAAAGTTTATTTGTATCTCTGTATGTTTCTATGTTTTGCTTGTGAACTGGGACTTCAGCTGTCTGAACTGTGGCCCATCAATCTCCCCCCTCCTCTGTCCTGTTGGAGCTATGACCCCCTCCTCCAACCACCATCAGCCTGGGCATGCCAGCGCTCTGAGTGCCAGAGCTTGATGTTATCTGAAATAAACAGAGAAAACAGAATGAACATTAGTGAATAAATGTTTTAAGAGCAGGTACAATTAACAATAAGCACCAAATTGAATTTAACAGACCTGAAATTCTGCAATTCTACTGTTTTAAAATATCCCTCCTATACGGATACATACAGCTGTTTGAGTGAACAGTTTCTCTACAAAAAATGCTATTCTATGCTAGAACTGCTAGATCCTTAAATATACAGAATTATAAAACAATGAGTGCTAAATGGATGCAGTGAAAGAGCAAAATTCACTTTACAAGTGTTTTTTTTTTCCTCACAACGACTGTGTTTGCACAGAATGAGCCATTAAAGTGAGAAAATCTAAATTAGAAGACTGATTAATAATCGATCTGTTGCTTGATGAAGTCAAATACGCATTAAGAATATAGACAACGACTGGGCAGTGAATCTGACTGTACGTGTATATAAAACAAAGTAAATTTAAAATAAAATTGCGTAGAGACGGCTAGTGTCTCTGTTTGATCAAACAGCTGGGCGAGCTGTGTGTGTGCGTTTGCGTCCACCTCTTGTGTGTGTGTCTTTCCCCGTGTGTGCGTTAGAAATAACCATCTAAAACACGCGGTGATACCACGCAAACATTGGATTATACGTAGTTATAAGCTCCTTTTTTTTTTTAATTAGCTAAAGCCAATATGTAGCGTTAAGAATGATCTATTTCATACAATTTTTCTGGCTCTCTCTTGTTCTCTCCGCTACTCTCTCTCTCTCTCATGCTTTTTTGGTCCAACATAAGCATGAACAACAGCTATATAGGTCAAATAAAATCTACATTGATGACTTCAAACGGATAAATTCTGTTCAAAAACATTCTATTTAAACGGTAAATTCGGGGGGCTGCGTCTGAATTAGTTGCTAAATCAGGCTATTTGCACGAATGCTAAAAACAATAAGAACACATTTTTCTGTCTCAAGTGCTCTCTCTCAATGCTACCGACCATCAAACACATGCAAACACTGTGTATTGTATTATGTAACGTTAGTCTCTCAAAATAAAAGCTTGTGGGCTTTGAAGGAGAAAAATCGTACGAAAATCGGCTGATGGTGGTTGGAGGAGGGGGTCATAGCTCTAACAGGACAGAGGAGGGGGGAGATTGATGGGCCACAGTTCAGACAGCTGAAGTCCCAGTTCACAAGCAAAACACAGATTCATACAGACATACAAATAAACTTAATTATTTAATAAAACATTGTAAAGGTTTACGACTTTGTCTTGTTTCCACATCAGCTGTAGTAAATAGCACAACTCACTGAATTCCTGAGGTGAATTTATGACGTATGTACTTGGGGGTTGTACAGTCCGGATGTAGGACCAGGTGTACGGGTTATTGGACAGTTTTTTATTGCCCCAAATAAAACGATAAATCAAGGCCATAAATACCTTTTTGTCACTATGTATAGGATATAAACTACACATAACGTCCAGTGATCAGGTGCTGTGCATAGCATATGATGTAGTGGGAGTATGCTGCTAGGTGTATTTGTTCTGATTGTTCATTAGCCTGATGTATGAGGAAAAAGCTATCCCTCAGTCGTCTAGGATAGGATACAGCAGAGGCGTCTTTCTGAGGGCAGCAGAGAGAGCAGTCTGTGGGACGGGTGGCTGGAGTCACTGATGATCCTCCGGGCTTTCCTTATACACTTGCCTGGCATAGATGTCCTGGAGGGAGGGAAGCTCACCTCCAACAATGTGGAGGGCTGTTCGCACAACCCTTTGCAAAGCTTTGCGGTTGCCAGCGGTGCTGTTTCCAGTGCAGGTGTAGAATGTTCTGAGGACGCTGAGGCTCATTCCAAACTTCCTCAGCCGTCTCAAGAAGAAGAGGCGTTGGTGTGTCTTCTTCAGCACTGCATCTGTGTGAGCAGACCACGTGAGATCCTCACTGATGTGGGCTGTTAACCGGCTCCACAGGTGTCTCATTGATGGTGATGGGTGTGTGTTCTCTGCTCTCCTGAAATCCACCACTAGCTCCTTAGTCTTATCGATGTTGAGTGAGAGGTGGTTCTCCTGACACCTCCTCTCTGTAGGCAGACTCGTCATTGTCAGTGATCAGGCCTATCACCGTTGTGTCGTCAGCAAATTTGACGATGACATTGGAGCTGTGTGTAGCCGTACTGTCGTGTGTGTACAGGGAATACAGGAGTGGGCTGAGAATGCAGGCCTGTGGAGCACCAGTGTTGAGGGTCAGCGGAGATGAAGTGTTGCTGCCCATTCTGACCACCTGACTTCTGCCTGTTAGGAAATCCAGAATCCAGCTACACAGATGTTTGTTTAGTCCTAGACCCTGTAGCTTTGTGACAAGTGTGGTGGGCACTATTGTGTTAAATGCTGAGCTATAGTCCACAAACAGCAGTCTCACATAGGTGTTTTTATTTTCCATTTGGGAGAGAGCAGTGTGTAGGGTGAAAGCAATAGCATCGTCTGTGGAACAGTTGCTATGATAAGCAATGGGTCCAGTGAGCCAGGCAGCACAGAGCAGATGTAGTCTTTAACAAGTCTCTCAAAACACTTGCTGAAAATGTGTGTCAGAGCAACGGATCATGAGTTCTACAACTAAACCATTTATTAATGATTACTACAGCAACTAATGAACAATCTGTATGCTTTATAGATTAAGTACTTCAAAAAATTGTATTAGTTAAATTCTCACATAAATTTATAACATAAATTTCTGTATGTGCCGGAGACTCAGAGCGGTTGAAAGTGTTGATCTGTTACTGCCTCTCTGGTGGAGACTCAGAACGTTGATGTTCTGTTACTGTATTTCCACTTGCGGGACTCATCCTTAGAACAATCTTTTGGTTGATACTGGTTGCTCTGTTAGTGTCTCACTCTTGCAGGCCCAGACTCAGAGCAAGGAGTGTCTTTTGGAAAGGTACCTTCATCTCTTTCCGATAAGGAGGAGATTGCAATCTGGCACTTGTCCATTTCCATGCTGTGATTGGCTACTTCCATCAGAGTGTTAGAAGTTAGAAAAAGGTCACTAAACTTTTACTGGTGCATTACTCACTTACCAAACCACAACCAGAATACATTTGGCAACATTCCTCAACATCACTCGTCTGGTAAACAATAATAAAAAAAAGAAAAAAAAAAAAAAAAGAAATGTGTTATAAATAAAAATATAATGATCAACAAAATAATAATGATAATAAACAAAATTAAAACTAAACAGCTAGCCCCTAATTCTTGTTTACAAGTAATTATTACATCAGTAGTCTTACCAAACCTTAAAATTATTTCATTTCACAAAAACGCTGGTGGAAATCATGATCCAAGGCACATCAATCTAATCAGAGGAGGGGCACTTTAGTTTTGGGGATTAAAGGGGCAGGGTTTCGACCAATTTTAAAATATGACATGATTTTGATCAAATTACTGGCTGTTTGACTTCTGGAAAAGCTAACTTTACCACCTCTCAACACTCCATCAACAATCTTCGGGTAAATCTTATACAAATTATCTTTTTTGAGTGTCCTTTTTTAAAGCAGATTCTTTTACTGAAATGTTCTGTTTGTACAAAAGATAAGATGACCTTTCCGCTATACTTAAAACAATGTGTTGAAATCAGTTCTGTGGTTTTGTTTCCTGCTGACAAATCTGCTGTTCACCAAGTTTGTTCTGCATTTTCTCTTTAAGAACTTCCATAAATTAGTGAATCCGTGCTATTGCTCTTTTTACACGTGTCCAGTCAGAGAAGTCATTTAATCATTGCCTCTCTCGCCTTTTAGAGCACTTAGTTGGGGTGCAACTAATTATTTTTATGTACTACTTTAAAGCTGAATCTTTCAAGAGTTCGAGCTTCCTCATAAGAAGGGAAGGGTAAAGTTTAGCATATGTGGCGTACGGTCCGGGGGGCGAGCCGGTAAGAGGATGCTGGATAGGTCAGGGGGTTGAAGCAAAGCACTGAACATTAACAAGTAGGAAATAGAGTGATGGGAATTTAAGATGACGGGATTAAGCTTGTTTATCAAATGCAGAGACAATCTCTGTAGTCAAGGCGACGATGGTTACTGGAAATCAGGTGACCCCAACTAAGCAAGTCAGAGGCGACAGCGGCAAGGAACCAAAACCCCATCCATGAGAGAATGGGACTTATAGTGTGTGTGGAACGGGGTGGAAATACGTTACGAGACTGAGGAGGAGTGATAGGGAATGCAGTGATGACGTCATGGGTATGTGGCTTGCATCTGACGTCACCAGGCGGCGCCGGCCGATTCAGCGCTCCTTTGCTGCTTTTGTTTGAGGTGTTGCGATGCTGCTGGGCTTTTGTTGCTTCTGGGGCTGGACAAAAGGCGGAAGGCCGGCGAGTGGTAAGTAATGAGGGTTTTTTCGCTTGTATTGCTTTGGTGGATAGCAAGGTGCATGAGATGTAAGAGCGCGCGAGCAAGGCCTCGAATATGAAGCCGCGTGCTGGCGTGGAAGCTCGGACAGGCTGAGCTCGACCGGTAGCAGGAAGTTGAAAGGCAGGCGGAGGAATCTGGTCTTTGTGGAGGTAGCATGGAGAGAATGTGTCTTCGCTCGTGCGATCCCGAAGAATGAGTTAAGAGGCGGCGTGTGGAAGGAAATAGGACAGGCTATTTATAGTGGGTAGAAGGGATTTGATTGGGCAGGTGTAATGAGGAGAGTGATCAGGTGATGCGGTGCCAGCTGTGATTAATCGACCGCGCTCCTACTCGAAATAGTTTATTTGCAAAAACTACACATTGTATAAAGCACTATGCAAATAAGGTGATGTGACTTCACTACTTCATCTAAAAAAACAATTTGTGCCATAACAAAGTCCATTTTTGTGTATCAGTAACACAAGTTTTCATTTTTATTTGGTGTTTTCATGAGACCGGACTGGTAGTACAGAGACCACAGCACATTTCTCCCATTAGTTCATAACGGTAAAGAACTATATTTATTATAAATGACCATTGTGACTGATAGCAATGAAAAACAGGATGTGGATAACTGACACTGAACAGAATATATGTCTAACATAAAGGTTTAGCATATGTTACTTTCAGACGCACGCAAGCAAATGCATCCACAAGAAGCTTCTTAATTCTCTATTTTAGTTTTGCTTCTATCACTTTATTCGAAGTACGTCTTTAAACATAATGTCTGTGTTCAATATGTATGAGACATCTTGATTTTTTTAGCTGCTGGCACAAGAGCATAATTTAGTTAACAATCAACAACATTATAAAAAAGCTATTGAAATTGCAGTTGCAAGTATTAACATTATTTATCTGCAGTTAAAGAGACAAAGAAAATTCTACAGAAATGACAAACTGTGAAGAGTTCATAAACACAATTCATAACAATCTAATATAAATATGTCTCAAAACTACTTCTCTAATTACTACTTATACAGTGACATTAACAAATACCATTGAAGACAAAAGATAAAGTTAAATGAATAAGAATTGTAAAATAATGTATTATGGTATCGCTGTATACAAAACTTGAGTCAGTACCCAATCATCTCATCCCTTCTTATCCTGAAAAGGTATTTCTATTTACTTTATTGAGAGCAGTACTCTAGTTACTGTAATATAATGAAGCATTTGTAGCATGAAGAATTTTGTACAGAAAGAAAAAGAGAATAACAAGTTATTCAAAGATTCAGCTCTGTTATTTCACTGTAGCACCATTTTGGACAGCATCCGGTTCACACACATTATATACACAGGGTCAGGGAACTAAAGAACTGAAGAACTAGATACACTTTTTGTGTAAATCAAAGTGTAATACAGGTATGAGATGTGTCTTTAAATCTAACACAGAACTGCATGCAATGTGCGTACACTGGATAAAACAATTTACAAACAAGGAATATCACAAACAATTTATCAAACAATATATATAGCATCACTGAAAATACAGATATAATCATTTTCTCTCTCTCTCTGGTTTGTTCATGTTTACACCAGTTTGTAATTTTTGTCAACTGTTGTAAGGATGTCAAAGACACAAAGCCATTCTTAAAGGAGATCATGTTCATATTGGAGTTTGCTATAATTTACTGTAAGCTCTCTGAACACAGATGAACATTTGATCAGACTTTAATCCAAAGCATTCTTAGCCATCCATGACATAATTTGTGTCATTAGAGTCCACTGATGTCCACAAACACTGTCCGTGTGTAACACAACATTTCTAGCTATAAATAAAATGTCTCAAATTACAGTGAATTTATTCTGTGAATGTTTATATTAAAAAAATTTTAGACACTTGTTGATTCGCTGAATTGTCCTATTGTCACAAAAATTACATAATAAAATTACAAAACAGAAAAATAATGAAATCTACAAAAAATAAACATGGCCAGAATGAACAGGATGTAGTCCATGCAGTTTAAGTTCCTCTTTACTGACTATTTAAGACTTTTTCTCTCTCTCTGATACAAGAAGTGAGTTTTGAAGATCGACTGTGACAATGGAGACACGAAGGGTCCTCATGAGGAGTTTGGTTGTTGCGGTGGTCATTGCATCTGTGATCTGGACTACAGCAGGTGAAAGAGGTAACTGTTCATACATTATTCTGTCTGCTGGAACAATGCAGAATATTGAGGTTTACTAGTTATTTTGTCTTACTGTAGCTGCAGCTGGAGGTCCTCAAAGGGTAGACAAGAACTGCTGCCTTAAAGTCTCCTCATCAGTGGTGACTGATCCCATCATCGGTATCAGGCTGCAGCGTCAATCTCTTCCATGTGTTCATGCTGTCGTGTAAGAATCAGTTCCTTTCTACAGAAAACATGATTAGACATTAACAGCATCTGATGTTTTATTTCTGTGTTATTAATGTTTTCATTCTCTCTGACAGCTTTGAGACGGAGCGGGGAGAGTTCTGCAGTGATCCTAGACAACGATGGGTGCGGGAGAAAGTTAAGGAGTTTATTGTGAGTTAAACAGAAAAACTGAAAGACAGCAACATAAAAAGCTCATAGTGTTTTAGTGAAGTATTCTTGTATTCATGCTGTTATGTTTTGTTTATTGTTTTTACAGCGATCTCAAAAAACTACCACCACATCCCCAGCATCATCTAACAGAGACTGAGCTCGTGTGAGAAGATCTACAGAAGCAACTGTCAGCTTATTATGAATCATGAGCGTCTAAAAGTGTGTGAATTTTTCACGAATATTTTTACTGAATATTTAAAATATTATGTATGTTGTCAAACAAATGTAGAGCAATCGAACAGGTCAGAAACTTATTCAGAAATTAAATTATTAAATGTTACAAACGTGGTTTAAATAAAATATTAATATATAAATATTAATATATTATATTTCTCGTTGAAATATTAACTGGTAATGTTATTAACTCATGTGTCAATGATTTATATGAGAACATATCTGTAATTTTTGTCATTTGATGAACTGGACGATTGAACAAATAAACTGATCAGCATCTACTGGTTTTTCTTGTGGTTGATGTTTCTGAATGTTTGAGCTCCTTCCTCAAACATGAAGACATCTTTTCTCTTCAGCATCTTTATTCTTTTCTTCACGACTGGTTGCAGGTTATGTATTATGTTTTGTACCTTGTACTAGTGATTATGTTTATTTCATCCATAATCAAATGTGAAGAAGCATAAGTAAGCTGCTACAGTATGAACTCTGCTCTTTAAATTTTCAAATCTGAAAATTACTTAAAATACAAATAATATTATTTTAATTCCAATTTATTTGACAGAATGAGTTTTGTTTTTAAATCCATAATGTGAGATTTATTGGGAGAAAAATAAAATCCAAAAGTCCTCATACAATATTAAAGCACCGCTTCGAGACTGACCATTTCAACTCCAAGATGTGCATTTTTGCGTAAAATTATTACAAGTTTTTAGTTGTTGTTAGTATTTCTTGTTTGTTAGTAGTTGTGAGTATTAATTTCTCATGAATTAGCATAATCCCTTCATAAAGCTTTCATAAATTCCACCTTTTGTTAGGTTTACCTTTGAATTCATCAAAAGCTTCCATTGTGGGGTCTTTACTACAAAACATGCATGAATTTTCAGTGTCCTTCCTTGAAAAATAAAGACTTGACAGAAACAGAAACTAGCTCACAAACATCTTCATCTTGTAGTCATCTGAATATTTTTCATCTTCATCATGCAGCTCTGCTGGAAATTAGCTCTGATGATGAAGATGATGATGGTTTTTGTGTTTCTGAGCAGCAAGCTAACTGTACGAGTTCTGAGATTTCTTTATTACTCCAGTTGTATTTTTAAAGTGCCTTTTATTCTAATTATTTTATATCTTCTGATTTTATTGAACCTTTCTATATTTTTATTAATAGGGTATAAAGAAATGCATACAGGTTTGGAATGACATGAGTGTAAGTAAATTATGATAACATTTGCCAAGATTGACTGACAATAGAGACAAGAGAGGTCCTCGTGAGGAGTTGAGCTGTTGTGAAGGTCACTGCTGTGATCTGGTCTACAACAGATGAAGTTAAACATTGTTCTCATGGAGTTATGCTTAATATTCACCTATAGTTCTCCTGTCTTAGCAGGTGCTGAAAAACACATTACAACACACACGCACTTGCACATTACACCTAAAACAAAGCAATAACACTCACTTTTTTTAGGTTACAAATGTGAAATGCTAATTCTGTAATTTAGCTCAACTGTAGCCTAGCACAATATTGCACACATGTTGCTGATATGTTTAGCAAGACTTTCATCCTGGACACTAGATTGTTTCATTAAATTGTCACAAGGAGGCTGCTGTTTTCTATCAGTATTTTTGGTAGGCATTGATAAATACCTAAGACATAATTAGGAATTAAATGTAACACTACTTGTGTTAGTATAAAATAATTCCAGTAGTTAATTGTCATGCAGTACAGTAATATGTATTACTGTGAGGGCCACCAGAGGGAGACAGAGAAAAGAGAATAGACAAGCATTTTTCTAAAATTCAGAGAGAAACAGTCTAGAGCATCTTGCAAGCATCTTACTCTTCTCGATTGCTTGTCTTCTTTGGATCAGCAGCTGAAATGTTTTTTTTTTTTTATGAAAAAATAAAAGTCTCCTGAAATAGTATGAAACAATTCATGTTTGTCTCTCCTGGAGACAGCTAATTACAAAACAGTGGCCATAAGCCACTATCATGACGTCATGTCACTATCATTATCAAACCACTTTTTTATCAGCATAATGTAGTGTATTCTATAAATGTAGCTCCTGTATCATTTAAAAGGAGTAGAATAGAAATAGTTGAACTTTATACAACCATGCTTTTTAAGATAACAATTGAAGCTAAATTGAGAACAAGTAAAAGTAAAGTTGAGGTAATTTCCTGCTAAAATATAGAAATGTAATTTAATTCATTGAAGTTCATTGAATGAAATATTAAAATAAATAAAAAAGATTAACCCCCACCATTGCACTTGGACGTACATAACCTTCTGATAAGGGGATGCTTGGATAAGGTGTTTTCACAGAAGAGATAAAGAGAAATAGAGAGTTGTTTTACTTGGCACTGTAGAACTTAAAACCTTAATTATTAAACCTTCAAATCTAACACAGTTGATCATTGTTCTAGTTCATGTTTGCCCACATCTAAGCTCCTAATCTGTATTGTGTGCCCAGCATTGAGCATTTAATGCACATCAACAGCTCGTTTACTCTGCAGCGCATGGATATTTTGGACCTGTCCCTAGAGATGGAACTGTGTTCTTTTTTCCTGGTCAGAAAATTCATTATTCAAGGTGCGTAAACCCTCCATCTGCTGCCTGTCTGGCTTAAACGCTGCACTGTCCATCTGAGCCAGTGGAAATGTTTGACTCCATCACCTCACTGTAGCAGTGCCACAAACATCAGACACGTGCATAAATTCAGCATCACCTGTTGTTGATCTGACACTTCTCCCTCCAAAGGTGTAAAGATCTGGTAACAGCTCTGATATATACATGAAAAACACGAGATTGTCCTAATACATAACCAAAAACTACAGTATTAACTTGGTAAATATTCAATAAACATAGCATTATCCTGATTCATAACTGAAACATATACACTATTAATATGACAAATGTCAAGTAAACAGCATTATCTTCATTCATAACCAAAAACTACAGTATTAACATGATAAATGTCAAGTAAATATGTCATTACCTTAATTCATATTAAATATGGTATGTGCATACTGCATAAATATTTTAAAAAGTCCAAAATATGTGATATTATCTTTAGTACTTTGTATTTTTCATTAAATGTACATAAGATTAGTTTAAACAGTATTAAAAATACATTCTATATTCTTTACAGTACATTTGTAAAAACACAGCATCCCAAGCCTTCATTACAATAAATAATAATTATTATTAATAACAATTATTAATAAATAATAAATATACAAAATATAACAATATTGCCATATTTTTGCACATGTACCAGGGTGATACTATGTTTTTTTTAGACTATGTACTATGGTAAAATAATGTTTTTGTGTTACATATTGTAATACCATGTTTTTTTGGATATGTAATAAATTGCTACCATGTGCTTTGGACATGTACTATATTGATACTGTCATTTTTGTCCATGTACAAAAGTAATACCACAAGTTTTAGAAATGTTCCATGTCAGTATGATATTCTTTAAGTACTACATAAAAATGCCACCCAGCATGTATAAGTAAACAAATGCCATAAATAGTATGTACATGTTTGACATATAGACTCCTGACTGACCTGGACACGTACGTCCACTCAGGAAAAAAAGAGTCTCTCAGTGAGCGGTTTCTGTTGCAGCAGGAGATATCGATGAGGCCAGAAGAGCACGGGACAGTTAATAGACTGCAATAGCCCTAACTAATAATCAGAAGGAACTTCTTGCTGTGTGGAGACATTGACAAACAGAAGACTAACTGATAAGTACAGCTGTTCCTAACGGACAAGATGTTTTCAAAGACTCCCAGATGCTGTATGTGTGAACAGAGGTCAATAACCGGTCATAACATCCCAAAAGGCCATTTCTATCTCTCTAAAGCACATGCCACCCAGCTACAAATACCGGTAAGTGATTTAGGCAGCGTATATTTGAAATGCCTGTCTATTTCCATCCAACGCAGGGATTCTGAAAGCAGATTTGCAGTTCCCAAGAGTATAGTGTGTGGAGGTCTCCGCTTCACTGGCTTTTGAGCACACAGGTCCAACTATAGACACTCATTGGTCGCCACATCCACAGGCTGACAACTCCCCTCTTGTCACAGGATTGAAAGCATGTCATTTCAGCCTAATACCCATGTCAAATGATTTAGCTGAGGTATAGAGGTCAAAAGCACTGATAAGTCAGGACGAATCTCGAGGGATCGTTGCCAGAGTGAAGCATCTGGAGATTCTTCGGGTGAAGGGATAGGGCACAGGTGTTAATTAGCAAGTCAGACAAATACTGTAAGTTTTAGTTTACTTGACAGAATAATACATTACCACAAATCCCTTGACAGAATTGTAGCTCTCATATGGCTTATTTAGCATTTTCTGAAGAAATGATGGGTTGTGATTATCTTTGCAAAACTGTCACAATGTAGGCTGGCGTATGTGGTTGCCAGGGTGTTATTATGCAGTTGCTAGGGTGTGCTGAGTGTTTTTATTTAAGGAACACTTGAAAAGGTGAAAAGTTTATTCTAGAAATATAGTATAAATATATATTTTTTCTGCTACATCAGTCGCTCACCAAAGGATCTTCTGCAGTGAATGGGTGCTAATAAGACCCCATTGATTGATGGATTCCATTCCAATGAACATAAACAACCCATCATTCATTTGTTTTTAAAGGAACACTCCACGTTTTTTGAAAATAACCCCAGAGTTAAAAAGATAAATTCCATTCAGCCGATCTCCGGTCTGGTTGTTATACTATTTTAGCATAGCTTAGCATAGATCATTCAATCAAATTAGACCAGTTGCATCACATTAAAAATGACCAAAGAGTTTTAATATTTTCCTATTTAAAACATGACTCTTCTATAGTTATATCATGTACTAAGACCAGGGGGGAAATGAAAAGTTGCTGATTATTGATTATTGCGCTGGAATGAAGAGTATAATATTTAGTCATATTGGCCTAGAAAATCACAGCTTTTCATTTTCTGCCAGTCTTAGTGCATAATATAACTACAGAAGTGTCACGTTTTAAATAAGAAAGCTATCGAAGCTCTTTTGAACGCAATGCTACTGGTCCATTGGATACAATGATCTATGCTAAGCTATGCTAAGCCATGCTAACGGTGCTATTTCCAGCCCCGGAGACCAGCTGAATAGATTTAAAAACTGTACAACTCAATTTATTAACTCTGGGGGAGTTGGAAAATTAGCCTATTTCCCAAAAAAACGTTCCTTTAACTTCAAACTATTGATTTCTGGCTAAAATATCCTCTGTCCCAGTGGTTTTCAACATGTGCGCCAATTATTATTAATAGAAATTGTAATATTGTTGATATAATAAAAAATGTCTAGTTTGCTGATCTGTTATGTATATTTTGTGTTTATTCAATATATTACCAGTTTATTCAATGAAGACAATTAACAGCCTTGCTTCCGAGTACTTAGTTAACCCGACACAAAAAGCGGGATCGTTTAAATTCTTTTGCAGTGGGCCGCGGAAACATGTGTTTGGCTGTGTGGGCTGTGAGTTAAAAAAGGTTGGGAACCACTGCTCTATCCATATTGCTTTCTCAAGTAAAAAAAATAATCTCGTCTGAATCAGGAATATGAACAAATGAAGCACTGCTTACAAATAAAAACAGTCCAAAACACTCCCAAAGAGACTGCAATTTAAAGCTGTGATGCCTTAATGATGGATTTGTTTCCTACAAACATGCAGCTTTTCATTAGACAACACATTAAATTATGCAATAGACTTATGTGGATTGCTTGTGGATTATTGTGATGCATTTATTAGCTGTTTAACTGACGGCACTCATTTATTGCGAAGGATCCATTTCTGAGCAAGTGATGTAATGCTTAATTTCTGATTCTGATGAAAAAACAGACTTATTCACATCTTTGATTGCCTGACGGTGAGTACATTTTTTTTTTTAATGTTGCCTTTAAGTGGCAAAATTTGTATGCAATTTGTAAGTAAATGTGTACATTAACAAACTCTGCTAATGAGCATGCGACAAGAGGACTGGAACATCTCCGAAATGGCAAAGTGCCATCCTTTATTCCCTAGACTGGACACCATGTCAATAAAAGCTGGTCCAAAGGCCTCATCTTCATCCAAAACAACTGTTACACTGAAAGCTGCGTGAATTACCGTGAAATTTCATTTGTGACATTCTGTCAGTTTGATCGTTTTTATGGAGTTGATGGCACTTGTAAACACTGCACGAAGAAACGGTGCTTTGTAAATGACTTGTGTGGATGTGGAGGCCTGCAGCGGCCTGAAAACGAGAGTGTTTATTCTCTGTTAATTTTCACTGTGCCTCCAAGGAGAAGCGCGTTCGCTCCTTTAGGAGCATACAGGAAAGCGATAAGACAACAGGCAGCAATAGGACAGGAAATGAGTCAAAACAACATCATCTGTGTGTGATATCATCAGTGTTGATGGTGAAGCTGATCTGTTGATCGACAAGGGAGAAGCGTAATCGTATTTCACTGGTCCAATTTTAGCATCTCATTTATTGTTCCCCAAGACCCACGGTCATAAAAACAAATCCTACCAATGTTATCTACATTGCACGAGCAAATCATTTTGGCGTATTAAATAATTTCTATTAGCACAGTGTCAGCTGAATAAGTGCTGAAAATTCAATTCTAATTAAATGAGCTACATTAATGGTGCCAAGAATCACTACACAGGAGTGCATTTTTACAAGAAAATATCATTTTAGTCTCTCTACTTTAGATTTTGCATTTGATTTACTGTTACTTGCGTTGTTTATTTCTAATATTTGTGAAATTAATAAACAAATGTACTTTTTTTCATACTTAATACAATTTAAAAACAACTTTCACATTTAATAAAAATCTCAATAGTTTACAAGAAACATTCAGCAGAAATGTAAGAACTGCGAAAACCGATGGTTAAATATAATAAACAAGAAGTGCCCAACATTTTGGCCTTCGTTTGTACATATTTTTTACATCATAAATGCAATTGCCAATAAACATGTTCACCCTTTTAAAATGAAGACAAACTGTCCTCCACAATCACTATATAATTCAGTCAACCACCCACAATTCCTTTCTGCCAGCTCTAATTAAAGCTCCATCTTTTCTTCTCCCTTTGACATCTGATAATGATGCTGAATGCCCCTGCCCGTGGCATCTGTGTCACTTTAAATGAACGCAACCTCGCACGTGGTGTCCCGGGGACCTCTCGTTCTTCAGGCCTGGCTTTAAGTGATCCCATCTCCTCTCCAACCCATTGTGAAGTCTCCGGACCGCAGTTCCTAGAATCTGTTTGCGGAGCACAGCTCACACTGAAATGTCACTTTCATACGCCTTCACACTCGCTGTTTTGTCAGTTCACTTGACCTAAATCTGCATCCAACTGTCTACTGGATTAATTATCTGTTTTCAGTTGAATGAAAAGAGCACAGACGGCAGGATTCATTGCAGTGTACAATTTTCCGACCCCTCTGACAATATGAGGCACAGCAACACAAAAGCAGAAATAATCAGAAACACAGTCACCACCTTCTACTGAAATTACTGATCAGTTGGATACGAAATAAAAGAGTTTGCGGTGTAATAACAGCGAGTCGCGATTCGGTTTATCACTGGACACATCTTTTTCTAGGCAAACTATACTAATTATTTATGCCACCCACATGTCATTTCATTCATAAGACTACACTGAATCTCCTCACATAATGAATTACATTCACATGCTAGAATATACATCGCTTTGAAAAAGTTTCTGGTTTTTCATACTGTGGCTTTTCTTCAAGATATGAAAGAGGAAGAAAAAAAAAAATCCCAGGGGTTGTATAACGAGAAAATGCCATTATGTAATCCTGTGGATGTGAAAACAGTTCAATATCAGTGCAAGAATTTTTGCTTTTTTTTACAATCACCACTTTTCAAACGAATGCACGTCTTATTTCACGTTTCTGAAGTAAGACGTATTCTCCTGGCTAATGTGAACACCTCCGGCTGTAATGTCCTCTTTATAAAACCTTACATTTGAGTTTGCCATAGAGGTGACCCACTTTTTGCATTCATCCAAGACGTGTTTTTGGTGAGGCAGTTGAGTTTTCATGTGTTGATAGCATGGCGCCGAGTCTTCATGAACGTCTAAGAAAATTGCTGTAGGCCTTAAGTAGCATTTATATAACGCTATTATATAATCTGACCCTAATGCTATAAAGAGTTTACAAAAAGCTAAGTATATTGGAGTTTTTAATGCCACCAATAATATCCCACTCAAATGAATGTGCTATTTTGGTGGTTTATAGCAGAATTTGCTATGAAACGAGATTTTGAAATACAGCGTTGTGCCTCAGAGATGCTGAGTCCTCATCGTGTCTCCTGCATGTCAGTCTCATGCTTCAGAAAGCCTTGTCCTCTTCAGTGTAAAGCTTTAGAAAAAATACCGAGTTGTTAGCCGAGGGGCAGTGAAGTAGGAGCGTGATTCATTTAGCATCGCTTCTGGAGGCCTCACACCACGGTGGTCTCGGTCTGTAAGAAAGACTGGGCTCTGGAGTTCCGATGGAATTGGGTCAAGTTTTCCGTGCCGTTTCTGGATATGGACGAACTGTGCAAGCGGTAGTCACGACCAATGTACCGCTTTAAACGCAAACTCCGCCACTTCCTCTTCAGTTCGCTCTGGACCTGCAAAGCAGCAAGATATAACATCTATTAGCAAGGTCTTTAGGATTAGCATTAGCACATCCCCACACAGGGTGGTATGTCAAAATGAAATCAAGATTGAGCCCTCAAAATGTGTTTCTAATTTTATTGTAATTGATTCAGGGCACTATAATTGCAAACACAACAAATGTTTGTTTATAATCTTTCATCAGATTTTAATTAGACTTGCTCTGCCTCAGAAAAAGCTTGTTTTCATGCCTTTCCCTTTCTCCTTCAATATCCTTTTTAACTCAGAAATACATCACATTACAGAAGTAAAATAGGTTGTGAATGTTTTTATGTTGACTTGAACAAGAAAGAAAACTACTGCTCTGTTCCAGAACCTGAGGATGAGTGTTGTAACTATCACAAATTCTAAGGAAGCACGGTACGTATCCTTAATATAGATGTCAATACCAGGATGCACTAAGGTAAGCTTAGTCAAAAACAAGAAAAATGCTGATTATAAATACAAATGTCATCTGATGCTCAAATTCACTGTCATAAGGTTCAGTGTGACACATTTTTTTACTGCTATTTGTGTTGCTGCTTATGTTTTTCAAATTGCTAAATGCAGTCAAGCTGCCTATGTAGGCAGAACACAGCTTTGGAATATAGCTAAAGAGAGATGGATCAAGGATCAATGAGATTGCAAACTAACCTCACTGTTCAAAAAACAGTACAAAATCGCCACCACCAAGCCCTGTGAAAGAAACATAAAGAGTTAATGTGATAAAACACAGAAAAAGCAGAATACACCTTTCTAAAGTCTGGGGTCAGTAAGGTTTTTAATGTTATTCAAAAAAATAGTAATAGTATGAAAAAAATAATCATTTAAAATCAAATAAAAATTCTAATTTAAAGTTAACATTTCTAATTTTAATGCATTTTACAATTTTATTTATTTTTTGATGGCAAGGCTAAATTTTTTCAGTAGAAACTATGATAAATATTTTTGCAAGATTTTGTGTGAGTAGAAAATTCAAAAGAACAGCATTTATTTGGAATATATATATTTTTTGTGATTTACTGTCATGTCTTGAATGCAATTGAATGCATCTTCTGTAATTTTATATATATATATATATATAAATAATCAATCACTAATGGCATATTTACTGTATGCATTTTTCTTACCTGAAAAGATCCCAGACAAAGGTCAAAGAATATTTTATAGTTTTCCATCTCTTCATTTTCTTCTATGATGTAAATGAAAACAACATAGTTGACGCCAAACAGAGGGATCAAGAGAAGCGTGGACTTGGCCAACCTCCTGAAAACAGAAAGAGGAGGAACAGGATTCCGAGTCATTGGGAGGGACCCCTACAGTTATAATAGCTCGGCAAATTTTGTCAGTTTTTTCAAGCACACAATGGAGAGCTTCAAACTGAAATCTCAACTTTAGGGGAACAAAAAAAATGGTACAGACATCAAATAAAGCATAGCCTCTCATGCATTAGAGACAGGGCACTAAAACTCAGAACGTGCCACTTTTAGCAGCACAAAAACTCAGATTGCTACAAAATCGCAGCATAAATATTTCACTCCCATTTTAATGCATTCACATTTAGCAATGCACAATAGATAGTGGAAGACCTGGATAAAAATGGAAAGCAGCCATCCATTTCCAACCATTTGTCTGAAATTCATGCTAGAATGCAACTCCTGGCAAATTTAAAAGGAAGATCCCGGCTATGACCAGAATAGCATATAAAAGGGTTCAACCATGGTGCCTGATGCCATGTTTGTGGAATAAAATATTAGTTAGCATCCATATGCAATACCTGTACTGCGACTGATCGTTTCCACCGACATCAGGACACCGCAGTTTCTGGACCAGGATTCGAATGATGCTGATGAACAGAACAAAGTTCAGCTGTGGAACGCAGAAAGGAAGAAGAAAAGATTTGATATCATTCCCCTTTCATACAACGGCACTATCCAGACTAAACATTACCACTGTTCAGTGGATATGACACTTCTCAAAACATTCAGATTACAGGATTACTGCACATGCTGTGACACAACGTCTTAAAAGGAACAGGTCAAATTTCAATTTTCATCATTAGTTTACATTTTAAGTCATTTCAAACCTATATGCTTTGATTTTTGTCCATAAAATGAAACTCAAATAGATTCAGTGTTGGATCTTTGTATGGACAGGAGTTTCTTCATTATATCAAACAGATGCCAGTCATCCCAGTTTGGAATGACACAAGGGTGAGAATGTAATGACAAAGTTAATATTTCACTGAATTATCCCTTTGAGAGTTGATCTGGTATATAAATGACATTACAAACATTAGTGTTGATCAAGTTAATAAAATCTATGCCTTGAATGCACCAAAAGCCGCTTTGGATTTGGTCTGCCAAATACATAACGTGGAATGTAAATTGGTAATCTCCAATTTCCATCTTGTTTGAATACATCAGACAGATAGCAGAAACAAAAGAGGCCACTTGTTTTTGTCCCTCATAATTAATCCCGCCATAAAAACTCCAAAACCAAAACAAACAGAATCTTGGCCAAAGGTTCATCTACCAGTGACATTCTGGGTAGCAGAGAGATGTAGCTACACAGTAGCATGGAGTGCAGAGCTCTGTGAGAGAGTCATCTAAACACACCAGAACAGATCAGGTTTGCCAGAAAAACGTATGTTTGATTATTATAATTGAATTCCTTGGCTCTGGGGAACAGGAAAATTTTGACCTGGATGCATTCGGGCAAAGCTGGCAAACACTGTCATCATGCTGTCCAAAGACATTTGATCTCTTGCAGGTGAGTGTTTACAAAATGGAAATGGCACAGCGGACACATGACAGAGTCTTGGCATGTGTGCTGAGAAAGGCACTTGTGACAGCGCGTTTGCTTGCTCTTCCTGACATGCCTGTTCTCACGTCCCATCCAGGACATGGAAACTGTTCGGAAGACTCAGCACATCCCCAGGTCTGCTTTGCAGGCAGAATCCCTCCCTGCCTGACATAATGCATACAGTATGAGGCTGGTCTCTGTGTTTATAATAGCTGGTGTGAGGTTATACTCACAATGACAGATGCCATGATTGGCCACTTAATCACCCGCCAAGGAATTGGGGCGTCATTTCTCTCCCAGCATCTGTTATGAGAAGACATCAAAGAGTTACAAGTGCTTTCATAACAGCGGTAGCAAATGGGAATGCGTTTCATCTTCTTCTGCCTCATTTTAATCTCTCAGGTTTAAATATCCACTATTAAGAGGCTCATGTGAGCTCTGTCACTGTGTGATAATGCTCAGCTACTCACCCTGTGTCATCGAGGTAAATCCTACACACAATCCATGGAATCATAAACACGGTGGGGAATCCTGGAGGAAGGAGAGGGAATGATTAAATATCAAGAGACTTAGTGGTCACAATCATGCATACATAATCAATGTAAATATAGGCTATAGAGTCAGTCGGTCCAGTCATTCAAGTCAGTCAGACAGATAGATACATAGATAGATATAGACAAACAGATGTAGACAGACAGACAGATACATCAATAGATATAGACAGACAGATGTAGACGGACAGACAGACAGATAGATACATAGATAGATATGGACAGACAGATACATAGATAGATGTAGACAGACAGATGTAGACAGACAGACAGACAGATGTAGACAGGCAGACAGATAGATATAGACAGACAGAAGTAGACAGACAGATGTAGACGGACAGACAGATGTAGACAGACAGACAGACACATAGATATAGACAGACAGATGTAGACAGACAGACAGACAGACAGATACATAGATAGATGTAGACAGAAAGACAGACAGATACATAGATAGATATGGACAGACAGATGTAGACGGACAGACAGACAGACAGATACATAGATAGATATGGACAGACAGATGTAGACGGACAGACAGACAGATACATAGATAGATACAGACAGACATATGTAGGCAGACAGACAGACAGACAGACAGACAGACAGATAGATACATAGATAGATATAAAAAGACAGATGTAGACGGACAGACAGACAGACAGATACATAGATAGATACATAGATAGATATAAAAAGACAGATGTAGACGGACAGACAGACAGACAGACAGACAGGCAGACAGATACATAGATAGATATAGACAGACAGACAGATAGACATAATGTGAGGTTAGGAAGTAGTATCTTTGCACGGACACTTTTCCTGTTGGGATGTGGGCCACTATCTCTAAACAGAAGTAAAGCCGGAGAGGAAATGCTGGTAAACAGAACATGATTAAAGAGGCCATGTTAGTCGTCACTGTCATGATGAAAGAGAAGCTTAATGAAGTGTTGATATGATGAGTCTAGCAAGCCACACCCAAGCCTGTCCTCTACAAATGAATGAAAAACCTGCTCTCCTTTCTCTCGCCTGGAAACTCCAGGGACACAACAAACTACAAAGACACACTAATACATAATGTAAGACAAACAGACTGAACAAGACCAATGGCACGTCATCTCGTTCCCTACGCTGTTTTTCCTCTGAGTAGTGTGCGACATCTATTCAGAAGTGTTTGAATGAATTAAGGAAGAGACATTCAGTGCTACACCGTGAAGAGGTGTGGGTTCTCAAATGATTTTCTATGCACGCATGTGTTCGTGTCAGATAAGATGAAAGCTAAAACATCAAATGTAGTGGGAAGTGGAAAACCTCTAGGCTTTAGGCTCAAATAATCCTTTATTTACTCAAATACCTGCTTATAGGCGAAAACACTGACATGAATAGCTTTAAAAGACGGAAAGTAATTCTAAAAAGTAACAATTGGTTTTGGAAAACGGAAACAACTTACAAAGGTTTGTGTTTCTAATGAAGACTTACCCCAGCCAATGAGGAGGTAAATGATGAAGTGTCTGTTCTCGGAGAAGATGACCATCAGTAAAGTATGTAGGTACAGCCCTTCCACCAGCAACCAGTAGAAGTTTGCCATGATGAAGTAGTTGAAGATGATCAGGCTGGCCTTACAACCAATCTAAATACAAGCACAGAGAAGAACATCAATGTGCACTATATCTCAATATCTTCTCAAACATGAGAAGATTTGGGGTCTGTAGTTACAGAAATTAGCATATTGTGATAAAGTTCATTATTTTCTGTAATGTACTGATAAACATTAGACTTTTATATATTTTAGATTCATTAC
>JAUMHQ010000090.1:11822915-11844098 GCA_032361165.1 Enteromius paludinosus | reverse complement strand
AGCTACATATCTTCTATGTACATATCAGAGAACAATTTAAAATATTCTCTCAATGCATTCTATGGCACCTTTAAGATTTCTATATGTAACGGACTTCTATTGTGATCGTTCACACTTTAGTCCATCATGATGAGCCAAATAATAAATGAAATATTATCAGTAACACTTTACAACATTAGTTAACATGAACTAAGAATTAACAAAACTTCTACAGCATTTTTAATTATTTTTTGTTAATACTAATGTCAGCATTTAATAATGCATTATTAAAATGACAGGTTGTTTCTGTTAATATTAGATAATCCACTGTGAACTAACATGAACTTGTATTTTCATTTATTTAACATTAACAAAGATTAAATACTGTAATCAATTTATTGTTCATTGTTTGTACATTAATTTGAACAAATGGCACCTTATTGTAAAGGTTTACATTATAATCATAATGTACAAAAAAATAAATACAAATATGTATTTTTATGTATGTTTATGAAAGCTACTCAAATGTTCTTGGACTAGAAAATCATCCTTGCATTATAAATGTTCAGCTACACAGCACATCAATATCTTCATCTTAAAAGACCACAAAAAATTAGATTTTTTTCCCTTCATACAAACCTTAAAACAGTTTAGCTTCCTGAATTTTCCATCAGAAATTTACTATCTCTTCCTGGCATTTCCATTGGCATTTGAATGAAATAGGCAGCAGTAGAGCGCTTTTGTCCTTTAGTGTGTCCATTTGTGTATTATGTATCTGTATACGTAAGGAAATGGCTTCTGGGCATCATCTATCCTGACTCATCTCTGCTATGAGTTTTAATCCCAGAGTCCAAATATGAGCTTTATACACATTTACATTGGACACTTATGAATGATGCTTTTAGCTTGTTGGCCAGGTTGCTGGGTGTGTAAATAGCTGCTTAACCTGCAGCTTTTTTACTGTTAGAAGAACATTTTAAGAAACACACGGGTGTGAGAGGAAAGGGAAAGGGAAGAGTTAAAACCCTAACTGAACTCACATGGGTTGGATCCATCGGCCACCACCAGCATGCGCAGGGAGCTCAGGTTGACGTCTCTCTGATCTCTGTGAGCGACCAGAGCCCAGTGCATATCCCTGGACTTGACACAAGCGACTTTAGCTGCACCCAAACACACAAAGCTAGAAATATCACAAGACTGGCCATATTGGACACATCCAAAATCATATCAAATTACACCGTCCCTGACATATGACTAATTCATGAAACATGAGCAGAACGAATTTCTGAATAAATATTTCATAAAGCTATCAACGATGTAGGCTCCCTGCGAGGATTTACAAATGATTTATACAGAAATTTGCCCTGTTTATAGTTCATGTCAAATTACCAGTTGGATTAAGACTCAAAGTCTGTTTATATCACGATCAAATTTTAGGCACAAAAACACATTTTGAAACATGCATACACATGTATATCATAAAGAGAGTTGATTAGTTGTTAATATTATATTGTAATATATTTCATTAGTTTTCTGTTAATATTTTGTCATAAATATTAAACTTTTGTTACTTGTGATTGGGAAGCTAGGTTGATTTTCTTAATGACGACACAAAAAACATAACTATTATTTAAATTAATAATTTAGTCAAATACCGGGTGCATAAACTGCAAAAAACAAATACTACATACTTCTGTGTTTGGTTATATTAATTGGACTAGTTTTCATGCAAATAATTATATATTATATATTTTATGCCATTGTTTAATCATATCTGACTTGGTGTAAATAGTTTTTCATTGCAATTGGATGTAGTGTAAACACTGACTGACAGACCTTTGTATTGACACACTTTTTGGATCCAGGACAGAGGGTTGACCTTCATCAGGGAGTATGGGATGCTGATTACATGCATCATGTTCATGACACTCTGAGGAAACAGGAAGTGAGATATTAATACCCTAAATGCGAAACATATGATCTTATTTTTACAATTTAGTTTTTTTTTCAAAAGCCTGACTTACAGTTAGGATGCCGTGCCACAAACCCACATCTTTTTTAAAGTCCAATACATTCACTATGATTTCAGCTGAAAGACAAAGAGAGAAGACAGATTTACTGCATGATTGTCTAAAAAGGGAGATTTAAGCACAATGGACTGACCGAGAGGTATAACGCGGTGCATGTGTGTGTCGGACTCACCCTCTGTGTATCCACAAGACTGTGTTAGGGCCTGGCAGTGTGTAAGAAGTGCGATCCGTGTGACCGTCACACCCAAAACACTCCCATCTTTACAAGTCTTATACTGGAAATCGATAAACACAAAAATTTCATAAATGTCAATTATTAAGACATCAATCCCTAGGTTTGGACAACGGTCAGCACACTACTTTAAGGATGCATGTGAAAAGTACTGGCCACGTCCAGGGCATATTTAAACATAAAATAAAAATCTAAAAATAAGATTGAACATCTTGCAATTTTTTTATAAGGCAATTTGATTTACATTATTACATAGTTTGACATTTTATATATATATATATATACAGTATATATAAAAAAGCTGTCACCTGAATAATGGAATCCAAAATAAAAGTGTTCATTTACATATTATATGTGTACTCCATACATTTATGATGTATATATACATACAAGCACATACAGTACATATTTTGAAAGTATTTACATGCATAATCATTCATATTTGTATATTTTATATTATACATAAATATATACTAATTATACTCAGCATACACAAGCATATTACGTATACCAATAATTCAAACAAAATTACTATTAAATACAATTATTATTACTATTACAAAATCACAAATATAATAATATAATTCATATTAAATAATTGAAAAATATTTTTTTTTTTGCTGTGCAAAATTTTTAATTGCGGTAAATGTGATTTTCTGAATGGTGTGTATATATATATATATATTTTTTTTTTATTAATTAATTTTTTTTTATCATTACCAATATAAAAATTAGTTTTTTTGTTTTCCAGTAACAGTAATATGGTGGGCCATTTGTCCTACTGAATAATATTTATTTTTTACTTTAATGTACTTTCAGTAAAAAAATTAATTATGAGCTTTACAGTAACGTAAATGACATTTAAGAGAAAATTGTGCATTATGTCATGTTAAAAAACAACAATGCCAATGGTCCAAAGGCTATATCTTTTTTAAAATAAAATATATATAATCTTATTTTTTTTCTTTTGCTCATGATATATTTTCTTTTGAACATGTTCTTCATACTGTACTGAAAAGGAGTACAGTAGAAAGGAAGGCAAAAATTGGCCCAACATTGGACATTTGACACCCAGCCACTTTGCAAAGACTCTCAGATTTCTGGGATCTGGTAAAGAACACAGAGACAGCTCACTCAAAACTGGCTCAATAACACGAGACCAGCCCCACTCCATCAACCAGCATCTCCTACACGAGTCCCGATTCCCAATTAAACAAACATTAATCATTTATCATCCATTATCCAGTGACTCTCTAATGGAAGCAGCTGTGCCCGGCATGCTGATAGGAAATATTGATTTCTGGGGCTCGAGACATAGAATATCTACCAATCAGATATCATAAAACAATTAAAGTGGCTTGTGGAGTGCAGCACATGGAAAACAAACCCAGACTGACGGTTTCCATTTCAAGAGAACCTTTGTATGTACGGCCAGTAAAATGATTTGAATATGCTGATATTTCCATAACGGTCGTCATTCCACGGTCAGCTCACCTCTATGTAGGCGGTGTCGTTATTTGCATCTTTGATGTGAGGGAACCAATCACGTGGCGGCTTGGACAGGTGTTTGGATTCTGTGACGAACCACAGCAGCTTTGGCCATCCTGATGAGTGGGTGGGACCAAACAGAGAGAAAACATGAATATTCATACCATCCTATTATTATTCATGCAGCTTGATGATTCAACCATGACTATCATTATGATTATTAGTGGTGATTATCGTTGAAAAGAACGATACTGAGTGATTAGGGTGCCAGGCTAAATGGCTATGTGCGTTGGGATGAGAGTAAGTCCGTCTTTTATCCGTCTCTGTCTAAATGATTATCCTCTCGGGACTTCTTAAATCATTACAACAATATCAGACTCATTACCTCTACTTTTTCTATTTATACTCCCTCTCTAGTTTTACTGCGGCCCAGACAGGGCAAAAAACGCTGACTGCTTGCAGTCTGGCTTAGATAACATCACACATGATACGGCCCATCATGCTCTTGATTTTCGTTCTCCGCCTCACACAGACTCTCACTATTCTAATGTATTTTAAAATGCAATTTATTCCTGTGATGAATTTGAAAAAAACGATTACAATAATTGCTTTCTCAGTGAACAAAAGGTATTGTCGTAGCTTCATAAATTTAAGGTTGAACCACTGATGCCACATGGACTATTTTTAATGATATCCTTATTATATTTCTAGGCCTTGAGCATTTCAGTTGTATTGCTGTCTATAAAGGGTCAGAAAGTTCTCAGATTTCATAAAAAATACCTTAAAGGGTTAGTTCACCCCAAAATTTAAATTCTATCATTAATTACTCACCCTCATGCCGTTCCAAACCCATAAGTCCTTCATCTTCGGAACACAAATTAAGATATTTGATGAAATCAGAGAGCTATCTGACTCTCCATAGAAAGCAATACAACTGAAATCCATTTTAGAGAGTATCGCATACGCACGCTTCAATGTATTTGACGTAATCAGCATTGTTTACATCTAGGGTAAAGCACACGCATGAATGTAATCTGCGGTCGTTTATGCCTAGTGGAAAGCGTATGCATGCATGATACTCTCGTAAGTAACTCAGGGGAGAAGAATGTTTTGCTGTTTATGGAGGGTCAGATGGTTCCGAAGATGAATAAAGGCCTTACTGGTCTGGAACGACATGAGGGTGAGTAATGAAAGAATTTTCTAACCCTTTAAGTTGTGATTCACAGGTCTTATTAGCCTGGGCCCACCCATACTTCCTGTGACGCTACATTCTATTTCGCGAGCAAAGTCATCTGGCCAAGCTGCCGTTTTAGAGCATTTCTGTTCCCAAAAAAATGGGAACCAATGAGAAGACGAGTTTCAATTGAGTTTGGAACGACATGATGGTGAGTAATTAATGACAGAATTTTAATTTTTGGGTTAACTATCCCTTTAAGCTGTAGGCTAGATTTTATTCTGAAAATCACAAGTCTGCCTAAGTGATGATAGACATTGCTTTACATAAAGTTGTATATGAACGGACTGACCTTTGAACTGTGGTATTTCGCCAGTGGGTCCTTTCGGAAGGCCTTTGTGGCAGGCATCACTGGTCAGAGCTACAGTAACGCCACAACTGCCCAGGAGAAAGCCGATCTGTTGACTTCCAGCATCCTGATACACACACACACAGAAATAGGCTAAGACCAGCTAACATCCATCATCAGTACAGCAGCAAAATACACTGCAGGGGAGGTGACGGCCTACTTATTGCAGACAGCACACTGAGGAACGATGTTTACCCGTAATACTGCGGTGTGCTTGAATATCTCTTTTATGTTTGATGTTTTAAAATCACTTCCACCTGACAACTGTCCATGTCACCTTTTCTACATAGTAAAATAACAAAAAAATACCTTGCTACAAAATGCTCTGTGGTTTTTGGACATGACCTTGCAAAATGCGCTATGGTGATACCATGAAACAGGTTTGTTATCAGATACAAACACTACAGTACTTTGAAATATGCAATGTTCTTTAAAGTTTTTTTTACATAACACTACCATTGCTTTTTGGACATGTTTGGAATATGATTTCAGGATTGTATTTTTAATGCCATCGTACTACTAAGTCTGATTCTATGGCAATATTTTAAGTACCTTCAAGTATCATGTAAATACAATTCAGTACTATGGCATATAAATCAAAGTACCATGATAAAATGATAAAAAAAAAATTCTGAATTACCACAGTAATACCAAAGTTGTGTGTTATCAGAGTACTACTGTACATTAACATCACACTAAAAAGTTTTTAAGAGTACAATTTAAGAGGTACGGTTTCATGCATCATCCAAAAAACACAGTACACCATGTAGTGTACCTCTAATACCATTCATTTAGAATTTAAACCAGAATATCATGATATTACCAAGTTCTCAGAAATACAATTTCAGTAGATTTCAGTTCCATGGTACACATCCAAAAAACAATGATATGATGATAATTTACAAAGTACCTATAAATACCAATGCAAATCATGTGAAGTAAAGAGTGACACATGATATGCCAAAATTATGTGTTCAAATCCCAGGAAATGCTTGAAATGGCATACTTTGAATGCACTGTAAGTGGTTTTATATAAAAGTGGCTGCCAAATACATAAACATAGATGTGAATCTACAACAAAGTGCCATTATATTATCATTGGACACACAAGAACATATCCACGGCTCTTGCACAGTGCTCTTCTGTAAGACTAATGCTGTGCTATAAGTCAAAAATGCAGAAAAACACACAGCTGCTTTTGCACTGGACAAAAGTTTATTGGTTTCCGAAGTGCAATGTATGCAGAGGAAGCCAGAGAGTGTTCTGCCAGTTTCCAGGTCCTTTCCTGGAATTTTTGGATGGACGAGGGATCAGACTGACTATTGCCAGAGTTGCTCTCCTCCTTCACTTCGGCCACTAAAATTCGACATACGCATCTGAGGCAATACCTCAGCCTCAAGGGGTCCGCTCTGATACATTCACCCTGATAACAGATCTCAAAAATAGACAGCAGACCGGAAAGCTAGACACTGCATTATTTGCAATGCCAAGTTTCCAGAAGGCCTTTGTAACACTTTACCATTAATTAAACATGAATAATAAATATATTTTAATATTTTGCGCCATACTGACTGTGAGAATGGCACTCGACAGTGTTAGTCCAGGCTGGGAAGAAGGATTGTGGGTAGGCGCTATAACTTGTTATGGTGTCAAAAATCGAGACGTGGAGGCTTGAAAACGTGACAGTCATTCATGGTGGTATATTTAGAGTCTCACCTTTCGAGTAAGTGGCACTTCGATGGGTACGGGCACCACCTCTGCCAGCAGGCAGCCGTAAAAGGCGACCATAAAGGCGGCTGGATCGTTGTTGGGGAACACAAGAGCCACCTGCTCGTGAAATGATAAGAGAGGAAAGGTGTCAGACTTCAAACACCAGAGTATGCTAATCTGACAGGGACACGCTTTAAAACCGAGGCATGCGGCAGGAAACGCCACTCTGTCATTAAAGGAATGTTCTGGGTTCAAAACAAGCCATGCTCTATGTTCAGCATCTGCAGCATGCTGGCGATTACCAGAGAAAATCATTTTGACTCGTCCTTCAGAATGTAATAACAGACATAATTGCATATACTGCATGGAAGGGAAAAGCATTATCAAGGTTTAAATGCAGCATAAATGTTGTTTCGTTTTGTTGACACAAACACTAAAATTAATTTTTCTGTGTTTTTTTAGGTTTTTAAAACGATATTACACCCACAAATGTACACTCTGTCATTATTTACTCGTGTCATTCCAAACCTGAGCACATTTCTTAACCAAAGAGTTTCGTTTCCCATTAACTTCCACTGTATTTTTTGTACAAACAATGGAAGTCAATGGGAATCAAAAATGTTAAGTTACCACCATTCTTCAAAATATCTTCAAAAGTCATATACTTTGAATGAGAAATGAATACCTGCAGATGCAAAAGTTACTTTTCATAAATAATCTTAACACTGCCAGTATAAAAAAATTGTATTTTAACAGTTGTGCTTTGCTGAGCTGGTCTGATAAGAGGTTCTGTAACACTCACCCGGTCTCCTGGTCGGACCATAGGTTCCTGCTTGGTGCCTAGTTTGTGGAGGATGTTGTATGCTACTTTGATGCTCCGAGACCAAAGCTTGCCTGTTCAAAAGGAAGTACATGCTAAATAACTGTACTTAAGGGGTCAGTTCACCAAAAGTACCCTGCAGTTATCAAATCTCATTTGTGTCCTACCTAACTTTAATAAAAAAAAAATTAAAAAAAAAAATATTTTGTGAAATGTTTGATAAATAAAAATTATATTAAATAAAATGATATAAAAAATGTAAATAAAATAAATTAAGACATAAGATGTAGTTTATATATAAAAACAAAAATAAAACAATATATATTTTCTTCACTGAAATGCTGTCTTTTTGTGAAATATATACTTATATGTGAAATAATTATATTTTATGATAATAAATATATTCATATGAACACAAAAAATAACTACATATAACATTTAAAAATAAATTAACAAAAAAAAAGAAACATTTTTCCTGAATAAAAGAAATAAAAAATATATAACTGACCACAAATATTTTAATTGTTTTGTATGTGGAAGCACAAATGAGATTTGAGACAAAGAGGAAGATTTTTTAGCAAATAATTAATTCAGCTCCCTTTCGTTGCGCACACAAAGCTATCATATGACTTTAGGAGAATTTAACGTAGGCATATGGAGCCCTTATATGGAGCGTAAGAAAACTCTAAGATACTCTGCATTTAGATAACTGTAAAAAAGAAGAAAAAGTTAACAAATCCCACAGACTGAAAGGCAAGCGAAGGACAAACATGGATTGAGACCAAATGACTAAGTTTAATCATCCAGGCAAGTCACACGCAGGGTGTTTCAGCAGTTTATCTCCTCTGTCCTGCTGAATTTTTGACCTGCCGTTATCAGGATTTAACTCATGGCTATGAAACCCCACTGAAAGCAAAACGGTGCAGAGATAGCGATCTCGCTTCGCGCCTGCGTTCTGTGGAAAGTTAATTACTCTTTTGATTTGGGCGAGGTTTTTAACGAGCTGAGAAGGAGTGTGATAGTCCCTGGTGGGTTCTGGGGAGGGGTTTAAACGCCACATAAACAACCATTGCCATTTATTTTCTGGCTCACACTGCAAACCAAGGCAATGGAGATTGTCTGTTGGTCAGAGCTTTCAGCGTCTCGAGTCAACAGTGTGTGTGTGTGAGAGAGAGAGATATGAAGGAATCATTAAGCTCAGGTGGCTTGATGATCATTTTCAATATTTTTGAAAAAAAAAGAAAAGAAGGAATATCACTCCATTACAGACACACACACACTGCAATCCTTTCCTCACACTCTCACCCGTTAAGTGCTGCTGGCAGGATCCTCATTGAGTAAAATCAGCTGAGAGTCTCTCACACACACATACACTAAACAAAACAAGCCCTATAATGATCTCACTCTCATGACTGAGCATAAATAAACAAAGAAACAAGGTTATTTTTCTGTTAGCATAACAACACAAGTATTTCTGTATATTAGGCAACCACAGAAACATTTGGACACTTAAAAAAAATAAAATATACTGAAACAATTGGCATCTGCAAACAAATTAAGCTTTTCTCTACTGTACCTAACTTATATTTTAATTTGAAACTATGCTTTTGTGAAACGTTTGATAAATAAAGAAATATTTTTTATGAAATAAAACATTAATAATAATAAAAAAAATAAAATTTTGGACTAGTAATTTACTTAAAAATATTTTATTTTTTTTATTATAAAACAATGTTATTTTATAGAAATTTTTAAATAATTTTATTAAGCAGGAGTTAAGTGTCCAAATTTTTTTTTACTGTTAATACACATAATAACAATCTGAAGTGTGAGACTTAATTAGAACAAGAAAACATATAAAGAGTTTATTTGCAAAAAACAGATCACTTTCAAAATTCATGTTTTGATTATGTTATCATGTATTGTGTTAGTGTTTTTTGTTTGTTAAAAAAAAACATCAAAGGAGTTATCTGCTTTTGCAAATTAACTCTATATATAATTCTGTTCCAGTATGGGTTGTATGCAGATGTTGTTTATTATATTTATGGCTGTAGTTAAATATGGTTATTTTACCGTAAGTAAGGACATAGAGGGGTTTGCCGTTAGTGTCCATGGTGGTCAGGCAGGGTGCTTTGGGCGAGATGGTCCCCCAGCGTTGTAGTGCAGCTTCTAAAGATGGTGGCCAATTAGTGACCACTCCCAGCGGCTCCCCTCGAATGGCGACCATCTGAGATCCCTCTGGCCGTGGCTGGTTGGGGTCGGGCTGCTGGACTGAAAACAGAAGAGGCAAAATATGGTCATTCATGGGGCCAAAAAATCATCTGTATAGTTGTTTTTGTTGAACTGGTTCGTTTCAATGAACTGTGAATTGTTGAATCACCGGTTCATTTGAATCACCACTCATCACTGCTGCTTTTGTGGTAGAGAGACATTTAATTATAAGCTGCTTCAATTGATTGTTCGTTTCAATCAAATTATTCAAAAGAATGATTTGCTTGCAAATCCAGTATTGTGTATGTCTCTATTTGTTTGTTCGTAAGAAAAGTAAAAAAAAAAAAAAAAAAAATCAATCATACGCTGAGACAAACTCTTACCTTCTAGGAGCTCTTCAAAATCATCCACAAAAAACTCTCGAAGTGGAGGTCGTCTGGGCTGCTTTAGTGTGTTTACAAGTTGCTGGATTTTAGCTGAAACACGACTGCTAACTGGAACTCCTAAGGAGGAAACACAAGGGTTGACGCACAAAGACTCAAACATTATCATACATCAAATTTCCTGAATCTACCTGATCGAGCCTACAGTAGAAACACAAACACACAAGGATGTCTGGATTTAAAGGACTGGCCATAAACAGATTAGATGGATGGCTGAATGTGCACAATGAAGATGTTCAACTCCCCGCTGTTGTGTTTACTTCCGTATCCAACACCTCAATTTTCATCTTACCCCAAACAAATCAATTTTACAAACATTATGGATTAATGCCTCTGACAGATGCAGTCAGATGCTGCCTTCAGGGGCGTCCCGAGAGATCAAATTAAAGAGTAATAATATAAGAGTGGGATCAATGCCCTCAATCACAGCTTAATAATATTCACAGACTGTGTCTATCATCTCCAGGGCTTACATACTGTACAACTCAAAACTACATCAACACCATATATAAAGCCTCAGCAATTTGATAACGTACATGGATTAAATATCAAGTAGTTTTGTTTTTGTAATAGAATTATTGAATAAATTTTTATTTTTATTATGTTTTTAGCATTTTAATAATTTATTAGTTTTTGCCCTTTACTTAAATATTTCTTTTCAGTTTTATTATTTATTTATTTTTTCTATCATTTATATAATTTGTTTATATAGCTTTTTTATATCAGTTAGCTGCCAAGGATATATTTTTAGTGTTTCTAGTTTTTTATTTTATTTTACTCCATTACTATTATTATTATATTACTATATTTTATTCTTTCGACTAAAATCAACACTAAATCTAGAATTATTTTCTGTAATTGAGGTTATGTATAAAAATATTCTGAATATTGCAACAGCACTCAAAATGTAAGGTGCAAATGCAATAATGCTTTCAGTATCATGAACTAGCAATAAACAACACTTTAGACTAGCCTCCACCATTGTGTCCTTCACCCCAGGTTGCTGCAGGGGGACTATATACAATTTGCTTTGTATATAACCATCTGCCAAAATAAATAATGTTAGGGTGGAAGAGAAATGCTAGATGGGCTGTCAGAATGATTGAGGAAAATGGTTAATGTAAATCTTTCAAAGCTCATTGTGATTTTTGTAATGAAAACGTCAGTACTGTCTCTAAAACATCACTCCTTTACTTTCGCACACATTTCTCGTGCCCTCACCATCTCCGGTCTCCATGAGTTCGGCGTTGCCATATTTGGGTGTGGTCCGGGGTACGGTGGACACCTGTGGCCTCTCCACCTGAACGGGATGTTCGGAGGTGTAGGTGGTGACGTCCGGAGGGGCTGAGTGATTCTCTGGGTTTGAGAAGATGAGGAGGAATCAAAGGAAAAGAAAAGCTGGTGCATACCAAGACCAATTAGGTTATTCACTATATAATATACAATGACCAAAATCTCCAACTTGAACCAAATACCCTGTAGAAAGTGATTTGTAACAGTTACTGACCAACCTGGACCAGCTTCCAACCAGCTATCATGTTCCCGAAAATGTATGGCTGGTTCATCACATTGGTCATGAGCTGATCAATCCATATTATAGCATAATCAGCTTGACCAACCAATGACCAAACTGAATCACCTATAAACAAACTGGTAATTGGTTTGTTAGACCAGCTATAAATGAGCTATTATGTTCCAAAAATGTATAGCCATTTCAAGCTGGTCACTGGTTGATCAATCTCTATTAGACTTAGCTTAACCAATTAATGTTGTGAACAGTACGTATATAAACAATCTGGTTTGCTACAGACTGACCAATCTATGTTATACAGAAAATAACAAGTAAATTTGAGTTGGCCATTAACCAAAGTTGAATAACCTACTGTATATGCAGCTAATGACCAACTTGGCCCAGCTTTAAACCAGCTATCATGTTCAAAAAGGTTAGCAAATTGGTCATTGTCTATATTATACAGTTAATATCCTACTTGGACCAGCTTTGAACCAACTATCATGTTCCAAAAATGTATACTGTAGCTGTTTCAAGTTGGTCATTGGCTGATCGATCTGTATAAGACAGTGTATAACCAACTAATGACCAACTTTAACCATCTATAAACCTACTGGTAACTGGAATGTTGCAGTTAGTTGCTGGCTGAAAAATCTACATCATATAGTAAATAACCAATCAACTTGAGTTGGTCATTGACCAGATAATGATTGTCTTGAATATCCTACACTATAAGCAACTAATGACCAACTTGGAGAATCATAACCAACTTGATCAAGTTATCATTGGCTCATAAACTTATATTATAGAGTAAATATCCAGCCTGACCAGCCATTGATTTACCTGAACCACCTATAAACCAACTGGTAACTGGTTTGTAGCAGCTTTCAACCAAGCTTCAAGCCAGCTACCATGTTCCAGAAAATGTATGGCTGGTACAAGTTGGTCATAAGCTGGTCCATCTATATAATTCAGCCAATAACCAGCTTAACCAGCCAATGACGAGCTTGAATCTCATATTAACCAATTGTTAACTGATTTGTTGTAGCTCATGACCAACTTGGACCAGCTTTAAACCAGCAATCATGTTCCAAAACTGTACATCTGGTTAGTCTCAGAGCATAACCAGCATGACCAACCAATGACCTAATGGAACTGCCAATAAACCAACTGGTTTGTTGTTCTAACAGGATTTCAATCCTACCTGGCTTTGATACAGAGTCCTGACACACTGTTTACGATTAAAAGTAATAGGGTTGGAGGCAGACAGGAAGTGATTTTGAGAAAAACATGAACACGTCTCGGAGAAAGAGACGGATGGAACGCAAGAGACACAGAGAAGAGCTTTTTCATCCTTCTCTTAATTACAGTCCCTTTACTTCCACTCGGTGAGTCCGCTGGGCTTCTCTCTCACCGCTCACCCTCCCCTTCCGATCATAAATTCTCAGCTGTCTGTGGCCTCTTTCTCATTCCACTCAGCTCGCTTCTGAAATGTCTCTTTCACATTCAGCGCCCTTGGCCACCACATATTACCATTATGATATCCCTACAGAGGTTGTGCGGTCTAACGTTTGAGTAAATAAATGTCATTTACCTTTTTTGCACAGTTTCAAACTGCAGATGTCAACGGGGTGAGCCTTTCACTAAAAGCTCATAAAGTGTCACAAGTTTCCTTCCATTATACCCCGTGCTACAATTGAGCCATTCGGAGAGAAATAACCGCCCGGGTGTAATTTTCGACACCGGGAACGAGGGGAATGCCAATGAGGCGGCGCTATTCCTACTTCACCATTAAACCACAAAACGGAATCGTCCAGTGATCAAGGACGACTCAGTCCGAGGCTTTTAGCTGTTTAGCTTTATATCAGCATAGACGGTTTTCAATGTCATAAAGTTTTATGCAGACCCTGAGTTTGCATCTGACCGACATGATACATTAATATCAGAAGTAGATAGAGTGGTGTATTTTAGTGCTTTTCAGTAGAGAATCAAAGTTAATTTATAGCTCTATTTCTCCATAAATCGGTTTGTTTCAGACTGACTTTATAAATACATAAATATGTAGTATTAGCTTGTATAAATATAAATCAAAGTATTAGTCATGTATATGGGAGAGATAAGTCAACTGTCACTAGCGGCGACAGAATGAACGTGAGTGAGCGAGATGCCTCCTGTCTGAGGAATCGTGCCAAGCACAGAAGGAGACTGTGATGGAGAACGTGACTAAGGAAGGGCACGACCCCTGGACTTGGCTTCCACCCACCCACAGCACTACTTCTACTCTCCCTCATCTCCTGAAGGACAGATGTGACTACCAGTGGAGCTTTTTTTAGTGAATCAAAAACATTTTACTAGTGAAGTCTCTCAAACAGCACCACTTTCGCTACAGAACATACGCTGGTTGTTTTTAGTCAATCAAACACAAGCAGTGTGACCAGCGCAGACTGACTCATCAACGAACGACTCTTAAATCAATAACATAAATCCTGATTCGTGACATGTGGAGTCCGATTTCTGAAACGAATGACTCTTCTGAGCCAGTTCTTTTAAAGAACAGCTCAAAAAAGGTACTAGTCTGAAACCTGTAAAGGCAAATACTAAACTAAATGAACTGGAATTTAATCAAATCAGAATTAAATCAAACTGCCAGGAGACCTTTGTGAATCCGAATCGAACTGTCTCCCGACTCCCTCCGTGCCTAATATTCGACCTTCCTGCCTTGTATTCCACCTCGTCTCCTGCTTCATCACTGGCCTCCCTGTCTCTATCATCAGTGATGAGTGTATGAGAAAACACCCAGCAGCAAGAGTGCTTACGTAACAGGCTGAAAATAACCCACATCCAAACTCTCTCCCTCTTTCATTCTCCCTTTCTCTCTCTCTCTCTTCACCCCACCCCCTGCTCTTCAGTGACACGGACACTAATGTGCTAGAAAAGGAGTTTCCTCAAAGCCCAGAGGTGCTCGTAGGAGGACAAATAAAAATGACGTCTTGCGTCACGTGAGGGAACCTGCTGGCAAATCTGCGTCACGGAGACAAGAAAACCCCAGACAAACACAACCCTTCTAGTCTAGAGGGAGAAATATTACAATCAATTTTCATTTATCATTCAACTAAAATGGAAACAGGCTGCATTTATTTGATCGAAATACGGTAATATTGTGATCAATTATAACAATAACTTTTTTTATATTTTTAGTTTAACAAATTTACTGTCTCTCTCGATTAAATTAATGCATCTTTGTTAAAAACATGTATTACTTTCTTAAAAAGAATAAATGAATAATGATGTCTGATGCCAAACCTTTGAATAGTAGTCAGTGCTGTCCTATGTTTCAATGTGAAAACATTCTAAACGGTTATACACTGGTTAATCAGTAAACATTTTAAATGTCTATGCAATTTACAACATTTAAACAAATAATCATGCAAATTTAACACATAAATGAACAGATAGTGACAACACACTGGGAGTTATAGCAATAGTGCACAGAGAAAAGATAATTCTGCCATTATTCACTCACCATCATGTCATTCCAAACCAGTAAAATGTAGTTTCTCTATGGAAAAGGCTGCTCTTTTATTGTAACATTAAATTAAATGGTGCTAACAAGTTTGTTTCTCATATAGATGTATTATATGGCTTCAGAAAACATAAAATATTGTATAAGATTTGTCCTTTTATGATGACTTTTATTCTCTGGAAAAAAACTTTGAACATTCTTGAACATTCAACAGCTTGAACATTCTTTAAATTTTTTTATTTTGTCTTCCATGGAAGAAAGTAAGTCAGATTGGTTCAGAAAGAGTAAATGATGACAGATTTTTTTCAAGTGAACTACACTAAAAACACAAGGTCTGGAAAGAGCAACAACGATAAGCAAATAGCGACAAAGAATGGACATCTAAAAGCAGACTGGAAGCCTGAAAACAGCATTTCACAATTTATAATGTCATTAAAAAACAAAAATATTTAGAAAAGGCACAAGGTACACAGTCACTACTCACAGATAGACCGAATCTCAAATACAACAGGACTGTTGTCAGAGAGTTTATTCGTACATACACAGCAGAATTGACGTTCAGACACATCAGGTCATAAAATTTACAGCACACGACTCCAAACACAAAAACACCAAGGGGCCCGTCGTCCCCCAGACTCCAGAGAGAACTACATGGAGGACACAGAGACGTTCTAGATGATCGGATGATTGGGGAAAGTGTGTGTGTGCATTTGAGGGGCTGATATACTGACCCTCGGACTCCAAGGGCGGCGGCCAGAGAAGATCAGATCCGAACTCGCAGGAGCGCCGCAGCGAGTTTCCGTTCTCTGCTACACCGAGCATAGTTTTCCTCTTCAAGGAGAGGTGAGCGATCGGCCCTGGATGGGGAAGGGAGGAAGGGGGAGAACCAGAACCTTAGAGCCGTCCGCTTCCTCGCTGACCGCAGGTATGGATGGGGCAGGACTGGGGGCGATGAACAGAGCATGGACAGTGCCATGTTCCCAACAGAGTCCCGAGGACTCTGGATATCTTGCATGGAAGGGGAAGGGGGGGAAGAGGAGGGGAATGATTGAGCGTTCCTAAAGGAGCACCCACACTGCCATGTTTCTCGTGGTAACAGTACGAGACAAATATGGGACAAAAGCAACAACCTGGGAAGCACTTGCAGAACTTGTTCTTGGTCCAATGGGTTTAAAAATGCCCCTAAGATCCTTGCAGCGTTTCTAAATATGCTCTAACAATGTTCTGAGAGCTCCGAACACGACTGACTCTCTTGAGGTAGGTTGTCTGCTTTTAGATGGTACCACAACATTATCATGTGGGAGGACAAAAAGGAAGCGAGTGAGAGAAACGAAAGGCTCTTTTACACGGTAATCACGAGTTCCCAGTTTGTTGTCGGAGGCGGCACTGAAAGCTCGCCAAGACTGTATGTGTCACTGACCAATCAGAATATTCTGTGTGTCATTATTCTCCATCCAATCAAACTTTGTTTCGTTTTTATGGTTTTTTTTTGTCACTTTCAGTGTGTCTAAAATCGCTCCCTGCTGCCCACGCAATGTGAATGAGCGAAAAAATTAGCATTTTCAGTCACAGCAAATGTCTGCCCACCAATCACATTTATTTCTATTCAGGGTTAGCCTATTTTATGGAGAAACAAATGTCTTTTTATTTTGTTATCTGGTTTCCTGCTGTACAAAAACAGCCAACATTGGTTTTAGGCGTTTTTCAGCTGGTAAAACCAGCTGAGACCAGCTTGGGCAGACCAGGTAGATCAGATTAAAGACTGGTTCACACCAAGGAAGATATCTGTAATGATAACTATAAATCTAAAGGTTTAATAATCATCCTAATTCTTCGTATGAGTACAGTGGAGTTGACCTGATGAATGATAGTAACATTAACAGCCAATCAGAATACAGACAATATTAAATAGTCTGAGTATTTAAATCAGGAGACGAGATTCAAGGGGCGTTTAGGTGAGAACACTAGGAACAGTTCTTGGTGCTGTAAATCTTAAAAAAGATTTTTAGCAGGAAAGTGTAATTATCTACAATTTAGAAGCAGCACAGATTATAATTTACAGTAACGGCTTCATTCTGAGTGTTTTAAATCGCTAGCATTACACTAATTCAGTAGCAGGCTTGTGTAAATAGAATTGAATAGCGCTTGTAAAATCGCAAAGCATTGCGCCAATAGTGCACCGTGTAAAATTCCCTTAAGAAGAAACGAAAAGGTGGAAGGAAAGGAAGACAGAGTGATTTGAAACACAGAGTAAGAAGGAAAGTCGATACAGGAAAGGGAAACAGAGGTAGAACGATGAGACAACCGAATCGTGAGGGGAAATAAAAAAGGAATACGTCGGGAGAGAGGTAACAGGACAGTGTGAAAGAGATGAGTTTCTTTCTTCAGACATTAAACTGCTCCACAGGGCACTCCTACATAACATCATAGCTCTATTAAAACACCCCAGCTCATCACTTAGCCACAGTCTACAACTTCAAGCCCTCTGGATACAGAGGGTTCGTGAGGTTTTTGAAAATGAGGTGTCTGTAAATGCGATTGGCTCTGTGTTAAATGAATTGTTATCTCGGGGCCCAACAAGAACGATATTTTCATACAAGTAAATCTGTACTTGCCCTGTCCGTATTTTATTACATATTATATATAATCAAACATATTTACACTTTTTTTAAATGTTAGGTTTCCTAACACAGATAGCCCTAACTGTGTGCAAAAGGAATTGATAGAGTCATTAAAAAATATTAGCAATAAATAAATATTAGAATTATCTAGAAATTATAGCAATAATTTTAACATATATATATATATATATATATATTTAGTAGCAGGGCAATGTATTTATATTTTTATTAAATGTGAAATTTAATAAACAATAATATGAAATAAATATTAAATACAAATAAACATTTAAACCTAAAAAAAATACTTTTTTTTTTTTTTTTTTTATTTATATTTACAAATTATACCTCCATGATTTAACAACACACATAACCTAAGCTGCTAAGACTTTGGTGACACAAATCTTTCTGAAATCATCTACATTTTTGTCATCTTGACCAAAAACTGGTATTAGACCAATCTTACATTTGAACTGTGCACCTAGAGTCTACAGACAAATGTTACTGATTACTTCCTTTTGATAGACATCATTTTAAAGGAGATTAGCAGAGAATCATGTTGATGATGGCTAGCGTGGTTCAACAACAGCACAGATATACAATAAAGAGCAAAAGAAGGGGCGGACAGCAAACATAGGCGAGGGAGGCGGGGTTTAGAAGCATGGCAGGAAGTGTGGGAGTGACTGGCTGAGGGAATGATGTGGAGGCAGGGCTTGTTGAGGGGGCATTACCTGATTTGCCGACATGTGCTTGAGCCAGGACGTCAGCCAGGCGCCCGGCGGCTCCGCTGCCCCCACTCTGCGTCGACGATGAGGAGGAGGAGGTGGTGGAACCCTGGTGGATGGCCCGGCTGATCCAGTGCTCCATGCTGACGCTGCCCTGGCTGGAGGTGGGGGTACCCTCACCCTGGCCGCCCTCCTCCTCCGAGCCGGACGAGGTGTCTGTCAGGGGGGGCAGAGAGGAGAGGGGGGAGAGGCCTAGTGAGAGTCACTCAGACCCACTCAACACTCAGCCCAGAAGGTGGACAAGTGCGATTAAAGTCAACATGAAAAGGGATTTTCAACCCATTGGAAAAAAGATTCTAGGATTAACTAGAAAATTCTTCAAGATAATATTGTCCAGATACAGTTGTATCCAAGAGAAATTGTTAGTATCATGAAAAGAAAGAGGACAAAATAACAACAACAACAATAAACACTAAATTAAAGATAGATATATATATATATATATATATATATTAGCAAAAGGTTTTTATGCTAGAAGTAATACATTTATTTTAAAAATTACAATACACTTAAATTAACTTACATGAATGTACATTAAGTTATATTTAAATACTTATTTAGAACAAATCATTCTCACAATTTCCAATAAATTAATAAATTAGATCTTAAAAGGTGTGTGTTTAAGAAATAAAGCCTTTTATAAAGGCTGCTTCTCATATAAAAGCAAACTAAAACAATGGCTTATTTGGCGATTGAATAGTGATATTCCCTGTCTGCCCAGCCTAGATGACATCAGTCAAGAGGTTAAAGTCCTTCAGAAATGGCCCAAAACATTGGACCCCATTGACGTTTCAGAGAAAAAATCTTTAAAGATTTGGACCAGCACAAGTGTCAATAACATATCACAAAACTTTCTTTTTCGAATTAACTCTTAATTTATTTTTGATTTCATGTTGACTTTAAAATGAAAGGCGATTTAGAATCAGGTGTGAAGCTCACCTGGGGGGGTGTAGGCATCCATAGAGGTCTGTACCACGAGAGAACGGCGTTTGGACGGCATGGGGACGGCCATCTTCCTCTCCTTGTGTTTGGCTAGGGCTGCCTGAACTGCTTCTGTGTGGACGTCTGAGGAGGAAAAAAATTGAGAAATGAAATGAAAGGAATCTGTATTAACTAGCCGAAGACCTCCAAGCTGGTGTTTACAGTGACGTGGATGAGATGAGTCTCTCTGGCTGATGGTCGTGAGAGTGTGTGACGAGAGCCAAGCCACCACCTCCAGCCCTTCTGCGAAACTTGCAATACTGACTCATCTCAGAGTGTGTGTGTGTGTGAGAGAGATGACACCACGGCTGACTGTAGGTTGTACCCAAGCCTGCACTCCTCACGCTGGCAGAGTCACGGCCTCTAATAATCCAAGCTGTTATTTGGACTCTCTAATGAGATACAGAACAACATATTCCATCAACACACTGACTGTGTTTACACGCCCATGAATAATCCGATGCGATATTTGCTCATATTCTGATCTAATTACTTTTTCAAAAGGAAGTGAAAGAGTACAGTATGTCTTGATTTATTCATAATATATGGTGATTGTATATGATATGTAAACCACAGTAGCTGTGTCAACATCTTTTTCAGAATAAAGATATAACCAGAATATAGAGCTTAATGAGAAATTGGGAAATATAAAGCAACATTCTGCAACTACAATACCAATCAATAAAGTAATATTTTGAATTTAAACTAGTGATCAGTTTTTTTTCTGAAATAAATTAATACTTTTATTTGGCACTGATTAGTAAAGACATTTATAATGAACAAAATTTCTTTTCAGCCACTCTTAAACCAACATTTATTATAAAAATAAATGTTTCTGCACTAAATCAAGATATTAAAATGATTTCTGATAGATGACGTGACACTGAAGAGCAGTTTAATTGCTGTGGAGAATTCAGCTGCGCTAACACAAGAATAATTTCATTTTGAATTTTATAAATATTATTGTGACTGCAATTTGATTAAATAAATGCCTATAAACCAGCACTTCTTTTAACATCAGAAAAATCCCCAAAATTCTAAAAAGATGTTTATCTAAGACAGATATTGACTGAATTTGATTGGAGCTGATGATATTATTCGGTCAATTTTTCCTCAACTGTGTGGCCTTGATGGCATTACCACATAAGGAAGTGGCTTTAGAGGCTGAGAATGTGCACAACAAGAGCAGGGACATTTATTAAAGGTGCCATAGAATGCATTGAGAGAATATTTTAAATTGTTCTCTGATATGTACATAGAAGGTATGTAG
>JAUMHQ010000090.1:11777015-11788519 GCA_032361165.1 Enteromius paludinosus | reverse complement strand
TAATAGGTAGCACACAAATTCTGAATGCCTTTGGCAGATCTCAAATGAGCCATTTTAATCTATGCCCACCCCTAATAATAATACACATTTCTTATATGAATTTTATACATTTACAAACTCAACTAGTTGGTGATTACAACCATATTTATATACCATAGCATTTAAAGGTTAAATGCAATGTACTTCACAGAGTCCAGAAGAATTTAATGGTCACTATGATATCACCATAACAAAAAAACCCAGCAATGTCATAGTACTTCTTTGTAAGGAACTGAATTAATGCTTCAAGTCAAGTAGGTGTAGGAGTTGTGACATATTCAGAACAAAGAAACAGAGGTCACAATGTTACAAAGCTCTCCTACAGCAAGAGTCACACTTGGTCATTGTTTTGAGGTGAGAGAATCCAAAGGGGGGTTGACCGACTAACCGCAGAAAAAAATGCCAACCCAACCCAAGTTGAAGCCATTGCATTATCATGAGAAAAGCGTTCCTTATTTCACAGAACAGCCTTACTGTGTGGACGAAATTTGACTAAAACTTCAGAGAAGCCTGCATTTCTTCCACCCCACCCACCTCCCACAATTCCTAGCTGTTTCTCTCCATTACATTCATATTTCCGCAGCTTTTATACAAGTCGTGCAGAAGAGCAGTGGCTATTGGCCATGACAAAGGATTAAAGTAGCTTAGTCTCTCTTTTGAGATTCCGGATTCTCTGTTGGTTTGAAAAAGGGGATTACTTCAACAACAACAAAAAAAAAGACCACACTTGTATCCCCCCAGTTCTTTCGGGAAAGAAACTCAACTTTTTGTTTAAAGCCTGGTATCGATTTATTTCGAGAGGCCCATGTGGAAATGACTCTTGTTTTCAAGACTGAGATCGGTTCTGGTATGCTTCCTGTCATACGGACGTGGCCAGCGGTGCAGTTGTGCAGTGAGAGGTGAGCAGCTGGATTCCTTGAAATCACGTTAACTGGAGAGAGTGGTCTGGAAGTCTCTAAAGCACTGGTGGAGGGTTTGGGACTCGTGGATTCGCCCCTGAGAAAACAGGCTGCTCATGCGTCACAGTGCCAGGTGTAAAATGCCAGCGTCTGTCGACTGTACCTTGCCAGAACTCCATCCATCAGATGTATTCACATGCACTGCTTTTGGGACCCCCCAAAAAAAGCAGATTGAATGAAGTTCTTCCACGCTTCATTAGCGTTCCATCACACTGAGCTTCCATTAAAGTGTGTAAGAATCACGAATAGGTTAAGAACTGAGCAAAGCATATTACAAGAGAAAAAAAAAAAACATCAAAGATGACCTTTTAAAGGTGGTGATAGGTGAAATAGAAGCAATTCAACATTTTAAAGGGAAAGTGCACTGCAGTTTTCAAATCTTTGCACACGAAGTTAAGTTCCACCAGATGATATTACTGACTGGCAGGTCATGTTTAAATATGTGTTAGGGTTGTGTGCCGTCCAGAAGTGAACTGATAATGCCTTTTAAATTCCAACTCAATCCCTGTGGTAGCAAAAAGGATGCACAGCTGCAGTTTGAATTTGAATGCATGGAAATAGAATTAAACCGCATTCAAAGAAATTCGTTCAAAATTTCCCTGTCACTTTTTATTGTTCAACAGTTAAGATCTTAATATATCACCACAGCTAGATAGATAGATAAATACATCTCCATCTCTAATTCAGATTCAAATTGCATAGTCTATATAATTCAAATTCCACTCATGAAATGAAAGACAGTTTTTTCATTTTTTTTGGTCCGTTCACAAAAAGCTAGCATGTGGTTTTAGAAGACTTGGAATACAATTCATTCAAACTACTAAAGATGCATTTTCGAATGTAACAGTACCTGAAGACTATATGCTTTCACTGCATGGAAAAACCTGTTTGTGTTTCTCAACAGAAAAGCACAGGTTTGCTTAATAACATAAAGAAAATGATAACAGAATTTCATATTTAGATGAATTCCCCTTTAAGAGCACCTCTGACACTGTGCAAAAAAAAAAAAAAAGTATGTTATTCCTTCAAAAATTCTTTCCTTGCGATAACGTAAAGATCAGATCCATCAGTAAGGGGGTCCATGATACCGGTGAGACCGATATCAGCGCTGAAGTCTTATCTCTGGGCACATGTTTCTCTCTCAAAGTGCCTGGAGTGCATTACAGCTCAGATGAAAGAACCAGCATTTTCCGCCACATTGAAATGAACACCTTAATTGCCTACAGAAGGCGTGTGCTCAGGATGACGCCAGCAAGGTTAAAACTGCAAAGATGGCCGAGATGAACTTTTGAGAACACCGTGAGATGGTCTAGACAGATTCGTCCAGGTGGCCTTTCTAAAAAAAAAAAAAAAAAAAAAAACGGACACACAAAATCATGCAATATTCATCACACGGCAGACCTCAGAGGAAGAGAACCGCTCATCAAAATCTGCTCACGAAATCTGCCTCAACCGCATGATGTATCGGCAGCGACAGAAAGAGGTTTCAACCTGCTGCATCCAAAAACACACTGTAGATACGTGCAAGCTCAAAGGTGTTTTTAAACGTGAATTTAGGTCACGGTGTGAGTCACAGATGTAGCTCGAAGCAAAAAAAAAAACTAAAAAAATTGTGACTCGTAGCAAGCCTGACTGATGGCGAAAGAGAGCAGCTCCACACATCTCCACACTCCCGTGAGACAAAGCCCAGCGCATTCTCATACCATAGCCTTCACATGCTCCTGAGCTCTAAAAAAGGCCTGCTCAGAGCCGGCCTATGAATAGAGCGCATTGTCATCCACAGGCCTTAATGTGTCCACGGTTTCATAGAAGCAGGGCCTCTGGGCTGCCGGAGCTGAATAATTAAAGAAGAATTCTGCATTGAAAGAGTCAGGGTGCAGAGCGGCAGGCGGTCTGCTACGGCTCATGAGCCTCAATCTTTCTTGCTTTTTGTTCCTTCGCCGTTCCCGAAGCACTAACCGCCCATGATATTGTGTTTGCCTTGGTAAAATGAGATTGTTCCTGAGTCCTTCGGCAAGGGGCTCGTCGAGTTGATGGTTTGGATAACAAGCCAAATGATCTGTCAGCATCTGTTGGAAAATATTGGAGAGGATACAAAATAGCAAAGCCCACCACAGTAGGCCCCTTCTAAAATCTGGTAGGCCACCTACCTAGATAGCATTTGCAACGCCCGTTTCAAAAACACACAACATCGCCTGAACCAAATTCTAGAGCATTGTTATAAACACAGTAACTGGATAGAGCAATCCTAGAATAGACTGTTCTAGAATTTCAACAAGCTCACTATAAATATACCTATATTTCATTCAATACCAAAAGGCATTAATAAGAAAAAGAATTTAAATTAAAATAATGTGTGTGTTAAATTAATAATATAAATAATAATAAATATATATTTGATTAAATTATTTAATAATGTGGAATGATTAAATCCTAAAGGAATTACTACGCATTAAATTGGGTGACTATAAATGAACTTAAAAAGCATATACAAGCTAAATAACCTAATTAAAAATAATAGTATATTCAATTAATAATATTAAATTACAAATATATTATATTTCATTTAAAATGTTTATTAATATGTGTGCATTGTGCATTAAATTCTCAATAATATTTATATACTGAAAAGAATATTCAAGCTAAATCATTTAATTAATAAAAATATGTTATCAATAAGAAAATATCAAAATATCAAATCAAAAAGCATCTATAAGCTAAGTAATTAAGAAAAAGAAATGTGTGTGTGTGTATATATATGTCCTTATTTTTAATTTAAAGAAAAGCATTTAACATTTAATAAAATAGAATAAAAAATAATTGTTTTGAAAAATGAAAATACCCTGTCATTAGCTTAGGAAAATGCAATATGTCCAATTACAGGAATTCAAAAGTGAGTCTAAAGTAAGTGGACCAATTGGATTTCACAATGGGCAGAGTCAAGCAACTGATAAAATGTACCATTTCTCCTCTGAAAGAGATTTTAATGAGATTAGTTAAATTATCAGTCCAATGTAGGCTGTAGATAACGACACTCACTAACTACTAAAAAAGTGCCCCAGAACAAACTGTAAAAATCTGTGGCCGCTAAAACGTTAACAACCCTTGCCGCAGTGTCCAAAAACACAAAAGAACATTCTTTCCCAAGCAGGGAATGTGAAATTGAAAACAGTGAGCATAAGCCAACAGCTCGTCTTTTTATTTTTTTTCCTTGAGTCCGTGAGGAGAGATCCTAAGCAGAGTCTCTTTTAAATATGGCCTTCAAGCATCCCACTGCTGATATTCCAGAATTTGTCATTGATATATAAACTTGTGCAAAGTCACATATTTGGCAGCTTGCCCCTGGCTAAATTCACGAGCTGCGGGTAACGGTTGGGAAGGGCCTGTTACAAACACGCAAATACCGAATACACTGAACACTGCCGTTTGAAATGGTATAAATAACAGAAATGCTTTTTATTCTCATTGGTCAGACAGGCATTTCTAATTACAGTTGGCTTAATATCTCTACGTATTCTTCATTCCACACGGATCAAACATGCGCCCCACTTGTCCTGTGTTTAAACAAATGGCCTACTGGCTTTAATCATTCAGAAATCATACTTGCTTTAAGCATAATCCTAACACATGACCTAAAGATCAATGTCCCTGATTTCATTATTACTAAACAGATTTGGAAGTGAAATCCCAGATTTGTTGCTGCAACTGATATTTATCCATTAGTGTATTTAGTGAACATCACAGTCATTATAAGAAACAGCAGTTTCTTATATTATATTGATTCTGCATAATTGATTAGGGTTATTGATCAGGGTTATTTTAGGTAAAACCATAAAAAACATTTCTGTCACTTGAATTAAAATATGGTAAATTAAATATAAAGTTAACTTATTTTTTTCAGCTAGGCGTCAAGACAATATGTCTAATTTTAATTTCACTTGATACACTAAAACAAATTAATTAAAATATATTAACATAAAAAAAAATATCATATAAATTATCTTTAAAATAATTTTAAGTTTTAATTAAAAATTATTAAAACAAACAAAAATCTAAATGTTGTTTTTTAACCTAGTCAAAATAACCCAACTGCAGTTTGATTGAAAATGAAAAAACATAATTTCTGAAAATTTATTTTTTTTGCAAATGAACTCTTCATATATATATATATATATATATTGCTTGGCAAAGCATCTTAAACACAAGCGACATACTCAACAAAATATGCATACGGTGCTTTATTTAAAAGATGCAAAGGGTTTTAACAACCCTAACAACTAAAAAGAATGATGTAGAATATTCCACATATCTGTCATCAGTTTGCCCCTTACTTTCGGTCACCCATTTCCTTTTTATAGCTTTGTCTGGTATTCACTATGAGCGAAATGTTTGAAACGATAGATGATACCGATCAAAGTGCTGCGGACAGATAAGAGAAAGGGAAGGGGTCTCTAAAGGCTTGGAAACACAAGCACATTGTTCCTGAGCAGCACTGTGATGTAAACAGTGGACTTGATTGAGACCACATGACTGCATTCCTATAGCAGCTTCAGAGACGCACACAGGAGATGGACAGTAAAACTGCTGCGGCTGCTGCCGTCCAGCTGTGCAACCGCTGTCTGTCTGTTGCAGGATCATGTGACCACACCACTCAGCAGTTTAACATCCAGGACAGAAAATGTAAGAGGTGCTTGGCCAATGCAAAATGTTAGGGTTAGGGGTGGGCGATATAACCAAAATCTTCTATCAAGGTATATGCAATTTTCTACCTCAAAATCGATATATATCACTATATAGCAATTTGTATCGAAAAAAATGCATAAATAAAATTCAAACACAATTTTATTGAAACTGAATTGCAGCAATACTTTAAGTAAAAAACAACAACAACCATACTGTTTACTGTAAGTTTAATGTTTTTTTTTCTCAGAACAACAGGTACTAACATAGTGCATGACAGTATACCAGTCTCCACGGGCCATTCTAAAACGCTTCTTGTAATAATGTGAGCCCATGTTTGACAGATAAAGTCAATAATATCATGTAAGGCTGTTTCCTTGTAATCGACTTCTATGGGCGAGAAAACGCTTGATATTATTCACTTTATCTGTCGAACATGGGCTCGTTGTTTTGACAGTAGTAGTAATTATCACAAGGAAAGTTTGACCGAAATTTGGGCTTCCCTCGTCAGTTTTTAGGTGCGTTAAGCCACATTAAGCATGTTTAACATTAAGGCCCGGTTTCACAAACGGGCTTAGCATAAGCCAGGACTAGGCATTAGTTAAATTAAGATATTTAAGCAACTTTTACAAAAGCGCCTTGTAAGAAAAGATTACAGGTGTGCATCTTAACACAGAAAAATGACACTGACATGTTTTAGGATATGTCAGAGCAAGATATTTTCATCTGAGACAGCTCAAACTTGCAATTTAGTCTGGGACAAGCTTAAGCCTTGTCTGTGAAACTGGGGGTAAGAGTTTTAGAATGCCGCGTTTCCGCCGCTAGCTAAAACAGTGCTCTTGTATACCTTGCAAATCATTTCAGTCTCATTCATATCGCTTTTCCTATACCCAAACCAATTCCACAACACACACAATGCACCTTTTTTCTTGACGATCTTACGGTTTCGTCACCTGTAAGCAAACTCACCGCTGCAGCATCGAGAGGTGTGTGCGCGCACTAGGGAAACGCGGCACTACCAGAGACTCGCTGAGGTTTGTCCTAGAAACCGCTAGATTTTTCTCTAGTCGCTTTTTGGGAAAAATGTCACAAAGGGGGTCTAAAAAGTTGATAAGTTGGCAACACCGCTTCTTCCATTCTCGAAGATCGTGTGTATTGCGTGGTTACGTAACGTGCAACGTCACATGATCTCAACCGCGGGTTAAGACGATAGACCAAAATCTCTACCGGTTAACCGTGTCTACCGGTATATCGCCCACCCCTAGTTAGGGTATTACTTTAGATGCTTGCTTACCAGTCCAACACTAAATAGGTCATATTGAGTAGCCATGGCTTTGGTTCCTCCAATGCATACAGATTTTTTTTTAAACCTATTTCATACAAAAATAATAAGTTTGGAGTTTAGGACTGACTGCTATTGAAAGACACTGGAGAACAACATTCAAAAGTTTTATTTTTTAAATAATGTATTAGAATAATAAGAAGAACGTATTAAATTAAACAAAAGTGCCAGAATTTTTCAAATAAATGTTGTTCTTTCTATTCATCAAACAATCCTGAAAAAAAATGTATCATGGTTTCCACAAAAATATTAAGCAGCACAACTATTTTCAACATTTATAATAATAAGAAACATTTATTGAAATAATTGTAATATGAAGCACTGGCTACTAAAAAAAAAATCAAATTTGCACCACAGTACAAAAATATATTTGAACATAATAATACAGAAAAGAGCTATTAAAAATGTTAACAAATTCAAATTATTACTGTTTTTACTAACCTATATTTTTTAATACAATAAAAACAGCTTTGGTGGGCATCAGTTAAAACTTTAAAAATTATTATCAGTGATCATTTACTCATGTTGTTCAAAACCTTTTCTATTACGTATTTGGAAATATTTCATTTTTTACATACAAAGCAATATTTTCATTGGACCGAAACATCTTCATTTGTTTTCTGCAAAGCCATGCAAGTGTGCCAATTCTGCTGTTGCCAAAAAAAACTTTTCCTGAACCCTCATTGGTCAAATAAACAGATAGCCCAGCCCCAAAGTCAACCCATCACTTGAATCAATGTTGCTGTAGACGCAATGTTCAGACATACATGTTTTAATAGCACTATCATGTTTACAATTTTCAAGAGTTTGTATAGTTGTCTCTGCATAAGAGGCTTGGACAGAGCAAGTACACATAACGAAACAATTACACACTCCAATTTTAAGACCCAAATGTTGCAGATTTTTTCAGAAGGGTTGAAGATTTCCATCTGAAACAAATCAAAAGCCTTCTCTGTACATGTAGTCATCTAGGTTCACGAAGGGCAATGCAGACATCTGTTACGTTTTAACACCAAACCCAACACATGTGCAATCTAATGTGGTAAAATATTTCACTTATTAAACCCATTCAACGCCACTTTCACCTCCAATTACGAGTGTATCAAGGCTTAACGACTGAATTACAGCCCTTGGTCGGAGCAGTTACCTTAAAACCCAACAAAAAACATATTAGCACTGGAATCAAAAATAGGGCCCTATGGTTTCCGCAATGGAGAAAATGTGGAAAGAATGGTTGAATCCAGACATAAAAATAGAATTTAGCCTACAATATAACATGAAATGTCATGGAATTTGCCAAATTTCGTATGGATACATCAAAAGTAGGCAAGTGCCATTAAATCAGAACACTATATGGATAGTGAGTATTAAGCAGTGATTGATCGCATCCAAAATAAAGGTTTTTGTTCACATAATATATGTTTTTTTACTGTGTATATTTCTTATGTATATATATAAATACAAACACATTCATTTATATATTTGAAAAAAAATTATAGAATAATAGTAATATAGAAATGTATATAAATGTAAATATTTTCAAAATGATATACATAATAAAAAAGTCAGTGCACACACATATAAATTAAACAAAAACTTTAATTTTGAATGCAAATAAACGTGATTAATCGTTTTTTGACAATTTACTAATATTAGTGAAATTTATTTACAGAAAAAAAAAATCAGATTTTTAAAAATAAAAACACACAACACAAATAATAATAAAAATTTTTTTTATAAAATCAATTAAATAGAGATGCTTTTGATTATTACAATTAAAAATGGAATCCAGAAAAATAATGAATAATAAATAAGTGTTTAGTTAAAGGAAATAAATGAAGTAAACCTGAATTTGAGCAAAAAACTAAAAATGTCATAGTGCCTTAAAAATGTCATTTGTGTTAAACTTTTAATATATAGTGCAAGTTTCATGATTTCAATTAGTTAGGCATGCTTTTTGATTTAAAAAACATTTAACTATTAAAACAGAGTCTTGAAAAAGTAAGAACTAAAAGAACTAAACAGAGTTCAGGAAAAAAGAACATGGGAGGGTTTGGAAATAGAAAAAGAAACAATGTCCGAGTTACATCCTCAAAACCAGGACATGCTATCAGCTGCTATAAGGAAGCAAATGACGTTATTTCGGGAACGCATTATTTACAGCATTATGAAACACCAGGTGTCTCCCTTCCTATTTACTTAGCACATTTTTCCCTAATCGGGACAGGCGGCAGGTTTGGAGGAAATGAGCTTACACCTTTCTCTTAGCGACGGGGTTAAAGGTCAACGTGAGCCGGATGTTGTTGCAGAGCGGTCAGCAGGCCGAACAGGCGCTCTTTGAGGCAGCTGTGTTCTCGAATGAGGGCTTGGTTATAAATGCAGCATTAAGTTACACAGTCATACGGCGAAAAATATGCACTCAATTCCCTGTATAAGAAATGTCCTCCAAGAGCGGGAACAGATTTAGCTTCACTGAAGCTGAGGAGCAAGTCAGCAAGGTGTGAAATTGTTTACTACCTTTCATAAGGCAATAAGTGGCTTTCACACAAAAAAATAGTGCGAATTTGAACATTTATTAAGTGTCTGTGAGTTTATGAATAAACTCAAGCAGTTTAAGCTTGGACTGGAATGAAACGTCACAATTTGAGCTTGTCCATACGTCTCCCTCAACGTCGATGGCTCCAGTTATACTGCAACGAACTGATGCTGCAAGATTATCTCGTAAGCATCTGATGACACTCTTCCAACAACAACAACAACGAGAAAAATAACAACCCATGCGTAACATGTGGGGAACTGGATGTGTGCAGGCATGTACAGAACTTGTGTAACTCTTGTCTCTGTATCATATCGTTAAGGTTATTTGGAGGTAGACCATGTGAAACATATGCTAACAATATTTCCATGTCTCTTGTGCAACTGCAATTTGCACAAGCTTGTGAAATACTATATGTTTGTTTAGACAAAGTAAGGCAACTTTGTCTGACTAGTCCTCTCAGTTAGATCTTAACATCTGCTTTGAGTGGGGAGGGGGTGTAACAGGGTCAACGGACAACAGTGATTGGATGAAAGTGGAGGATAAGCAGTTTGGAGGTCAGTCGGATGGCATAATCTCATAAGGCTAACAAGTAGTCAAAGAAGATTTGCTGTAATAGATCTCCTTTATCATGCTTCATGAAGATGCAAGTGCAAGTTCGCTTTCTTAGATGGTGTATCTCATGAAACCTGTCAAGAATGAGTCTTGTTTAGATATTTCCCCTTCCCCCCAAAAAAGAAAAAAAACACAGAATGTATATTTCGCATGAAGAAAACAAAAGCCCGCATTGTGACAGAAGCACATTTTCTTTAAAAACTAAATCATTATTGTAAGGTATCAGAATGTTGCATTTCCTGGTGATTTTCATAAAAAAAAAAAATACATTTTTAAAAAACCAAGTTTTTTTTTTTTTATTATTTTATTATTATACTATATATTAGCATAAATTTAAGTAAACACAACATATGGTCCAATAATGTAAAACTATGGATATGTATGTTTGTGTATGGGCGCATTAATATATACACATATTTTTCATAAAAGCAGCACATCAAAAATTAATTTTAATATATAGATACATACAGGCTATATGTGTAAATCTGCAATTATATTATTGAATATTTTTATTGAAAATAGCATGTAAATTTTTAACATTAATAAAAAAAAATATATATATATATATATTACATTATTTAAATGAAATATTACATTTAACATTTAAAGTAACATACATATAGAAAATGTATTAAATATAATACATAGAATTATTTTAATAGAATTTTTCAAAATTTAACAAATAATGTCATATAGAGTGGCAAGCCGCCCGAGTACTCATCAGCATTGAACCAACCTAAACCAGCTGCACAGTGCACCAAGCACTAAGGACTGAGCACCGGTCCACTGTTTTCACCGGTTCAGCAGCAATATTCTTAAAAAAAATCCCCATTCCCCATTCAGTTGCTCTCACCAGAGTAAGTGACGGCGCTCCTCCACCATCATGATGTTTTACAGTGGAAAATCATAGGACATCTCAGACTCTCCGCCATCAGCGCAGCTCAATTATTCCATGAGTTGGAATATAAACCGCACCACCCATCCCGTGCCCAGGCCGCCCAAACTCTTATACCTCACCCAACACTGGCTGCTCGACAGGAACCCAACTGTTAGTCAGGTAGTGGAGCACATCCCCATCGACCAGCTACTCCAAGCACTCCCACCGTCCACCAAGCTGGGGAGCGAGCGCCGTCATTCCCTCGGAGGGTGATCCAGGAGTGACGCACCTCACGGCACATGCACAAGCCAGCGGCTCTCGGTTGGTAGACATACCGATGCAGACAGAGGACCCTACTAGGGATGCTCCGATCAGGATTTTTGCCACCGATACCAAGTACCGATTTTTTGTCATGGTGATCGGCCGATACCAATGCCGATTCTGATGCTTCAAGTT
>JAUMHQ010000090.1:11762243-11776915 GCA_032361165.1 Enteromius paludinosus | reverse complement strand
CGAAAATTGATCCGATCCGTGACTCAAAATCCGTGGTATGATCCGAACCGTGAGTTTTGTGATCCGTTGCACCACTACGTTTAACTGATTGTATTAATTGGTAAAAATTCATATCGGTTGGTTAACGGTTAAAATAAACATCCCTAATATATATTATATATATATATATATATATATAATTACATATATATATATATACACACACACACACACGCACATATATATAGACTTATTTTTTACATTATGGTAATGAGAATTGGTGAATAAGATGAGAGAATGCGTCTAATTTTCATGACAATGCCACAACGCAAAAGAGATCCTAAAATAGAGCTCATTTTCTTTATGCAAAATAGAATTTCTTAATGATGTGGGGTGAAATGTGACATGTGCATGTTCTTTGAAGCACAGAGGTAACACCTGAGGTAAAGAGTCATGTTTTAGTTCATTAACCTACATTGGATCATGAGAAAGTGAGACGTACAAGGAAAAGAAAAAAAAAAAAAAACTGGCGTGATGCCATGAACAGGGAAGTGCTGTTTAATATTCATTTTTCTATGAAATACTGGGAGTAGGGGGAAAACCGGGACTTGTGGTGTTTGCTCCCACAGAGACTAAAAAGACTGAGAGAGAGGAAATGATGTCAGTCACACCAGATGCTACAGCGTCTCTTACTAACTTCTACAGGCAAACATACCCTACTAAATCTTAAAATCAACCAAAAGCTATAGCAAAGACACATATAAAACTAAAGGTAAAGCAATGAGATGCCGTCTATCTGGCACAGTTTACGAATAATTTATGGCATTTAGCAAATGTCACGATCTCCCCATGTCCAAGCAAAGGTGCCTGGCAGTGACACAACCTCAGCACTGCTATCTTGCAGCGCATGCGGCGCCTCGACCCCACAGCACAGCCCCTGTCAGCTCTCATCAGAGCCCCTTACATACCTCACAAAATTCCATCACTTCCTTTTGCTTCTGCATTTGCCATGCAGCAACACTGACTAAATACTCCAAAAATACAGCTTCTCTAGACTTCCAGAATAAATAATAATTAATACAATAATTGTATGTATATATATATATATATATTATGTATGTAATTTATTCCACTGATGGCAATGTTGAATTTATCAGCCATTAATCCATTAGATCCATTATACGATCCTTCAAAAATCATTCTAATTTGCTAATTTTGTGCTCAAGAAATATTTCTCGTTATTATCACTTCAATGTTAAAACAGTTGGTGGTTAAAATGGCATTTATTTGAAGAAGTCTGCTAAATGTTTGACATTAAAAGTCTTCACTGTTCCTTTTGATCAATTCGTCCTTGGGGGAAAAAAGAATTTGATTTCTTTAAAAAAGAAAAAAAAACTGCACTGACCCCTAGCTTCTGTAGACACACACACACACACGCACCTGTACTTATACTATCTGATACTAACATACTATTTCTACCATTTTGTAAATTGGTTCTATAGAGAAAGTTCTTGACTTTTGTGATGAAACACTTCTAACTTAAATCCTAACATAAATCTGTGAATATTAAAGGCGAGGGTGCAAAATGATACCAACACGCAAAACATAACAAAACATCTTCACATACAGATACAGTCATTTGTGCCGACATCCTCAACAGGCCAGGCCTCAAATCAGGGTCAGATAGGAGTTCTTTTCTTCCTCAGTCAGCATGACCCCTGTTTAACAACTTAACCTTTTCACTTACTAACAGCGTTACCCTGAGGGTGAAATGAGATCCATTCATCCTTTATTTGGCATGAACGAGACTAATACTGAGTTTGAAGAATCAGTATCCATTAAGAGTCTGCCAGCATAGACAGAAGACCACTGAGAGAAACTCTCAACAATCTGGGGGATGATTTCCAAGCCGTGTAACTCAAAGGATGCACAGCATAAATAATACCTCAAACCGAGGTTTGACTTATAAATGGAGGCAGCAAAACACACAATACGTTTGTTACACTGTATGCCAACTTTACAAATACAATATTGTCCTTAAGGGCATTATAGGTCAGCAAACACACGCAAATCTTTCTGATGAGCAGACGTTCTGTAATTTCCAGGCCTTTCATCCTGTGCCAACACACTGAGATAATCACCTCTCCATGAGCGCAGTGCTAAACAGCACCACAAGCTAAGCTGGAACGGCAAGGGAGCATCTTATTTCTACAAAGGCAAACACGAGCAGAGGTTCGGTGGAAGCATACAGTGCTGCAGAAAGAAGGAACCGAGCCAGAATATTCCCTCCACCGCAATCATAAAGTGAGGCAAAACGTTTAAATGCAAAAGAAGCTAATTAAGGCTAACGAAGCCTGAAGGGCGGCTAAAAATACTCGTGTCCACTTGCAGACCGAGCAGCACTGTGATCATCCTTAAGTGAAGTTTTGCTGAAATTATGTTTGGCTTTGAATAGAACGCAAAGGAGGTGTTTGCCGTTTGAACATTCAAAATAACGCACGCTGCAATCATTTACAACAAAAACCTAATAAAAATGGCTTCCGCAAAGGACAGGACTGGTTTTCATGCACTGCTGAGAGTGTGAGAAACATTCAATGACTTTTGCGCAAATGTTTTTTGACATATCCGTTATGCAAATGTATACTAAAGTGATAAATAATGACATGACTTTTGCTTTATTAAAGTGCCATCCCGTAATAAACGCTTGAGCAGTTGTTGCTATGGTTACCTGCTCAGGCAAACGTGACTAATTTTCACAAATGTCTGTTTTATTAATTTACCAGCTGAAAATGCTCATTTAAGAGAGCTCGGCCTGCTATTCGTTTCAGCTGGTCTCTCAGCTTCCACAACCAAATTAAGCTGGTTTACGATGTTTTAAACGGGTTTGTCATCTAACTTTTTTAGTTACTGGTACTAAAACTAGACTGTTTAGAACCCGCAATGCCTTCTGTAAGACAGATTGTACACTAAACAAAGAATATCTATGATCTATCTGCCCAATAAACCCACAGACTGTCATTTTTTTAGATAGAAAATGATGCTGTTTTTCACTGCACTGGTTGGTGCAGGCCTGCTGTCTGCTGGAACTTTGAGGCAGGGTTTACAAATGCACGAGCACTTATCGCCTTAAATGGTTCAGATCTACACACAGCAGACAAATCGCACATGCCACACACCCACACACACACACAAACATATTACAAAGGACCACCACGCACTAGAATTAAACGGGAAAAGGGAACATTAGCAAACAGTTCATTCAATTCTGTTTGCTTATATCTGATGCCAAGATTCTCAACATGATGCAGGACACAAATATTTCATGCCTGTGTTTCTGACCAGCACCGAATCACACAGTGCTGCATTAAAAGCTGTCATAAAATTACCAGCTTTGAGCCACTAATAATAGGTTTGGCCAATACTGATAACATTATCAGCGATACCAAGTTTTTTTCCCCCCCTAACTAATACAATTTCTTGGTAGACCCAATGTTAAACATCAAATATATTAGTATCGGTAAACTAACAATTTACAGTCCACCTCAAACTAGTGTGTTTTTATTTTAATTTTTTAAAGAAATATTAATGCACAGATATGCATGAATGTTATGCGCATTATTACAAATACTATATTTAAACATTCGTGAATTGTGTGGATTTTTATTTTTATTTTGTAGTCCAATTATTGAAAAGTTGGAGGGGGGAAATCCTATATATTTGCATGAAATGGTTAGAAAATAGAAACGGTAACAGAAAACTATAATTAGAAAAATGTGGGATTATTCAGGCTTAATATAGGCTACTGTATAAGTCATAATAAGAAAAATATGACTGTAGTATTAGACAGCATTCAACTTTGTTCCTGTCATGACAAGACTATAGTTATAGGGCTTATAATTCATATTTATAGACATCCATAATTTGATTATTTATAATTTCATTTTAAAAGCCTGAATCCTGTTAATTTTAATATCTAATAATCATTTCTATGATATTTTGTGCACGTGAATTTATGCAGCATTAGACTGCATCTTTTTTGTGGTATACATGCAGCTTCAGAAGCAGCTTTTGCAGTGTAAAGATGGCATATATGGCGATGCAACTGTGGGGAACTGCTTGTTTACCTTACTGCTGGTGTACTGAAGACATTACACTTGCATAAATAACAACACAGCCCTAGAAATTTAAAATTTCAACGGGTACATGAAGATTCCACGGCGGTACTTTGACCGTTGGTCTCTGGGGAGACGCATTTTCAAAATCCTAACGGAAAAAAATCAATTCTGAAGTCTTTGAATGGTTTCCTCAAGGTCAAATAGATACATTGTAACAAAGAAAATGCGGCGGGAGTTACAGCAAACGAACGCCTTTATGAACACAACCTGAGCGCTGCTGCGGGGATAATAATTGGCTCCAACATCTGGTGTTGGTTGTGTTGGTATGGTGGTGGGTTTTGGGGTGGGAGGAGGAGGAGGAGAGGAGGGGGCCGTTAACGTATCCTCCGCAACAACCGTATTGTCGAACGAAATAAGTCATTTAAAATGTCAATCATACCTTCGGATAACTCCAGCTCCAGCTCAGCCAATCTGGCCCGCACTTCCAATGGAAGGGGCAGCGCATCGCGGTCCGCCATTGTCCGTTCAAGGGGGTAAAAATCACTCTCGTCCTCTTTCTTCGACTCTTTCAGCGCTGCTGCCGTTTCTCCGCGTCGCAGCGGTGCATAAGGAGGGCTGCGGGAGACGCGTGTCCAGGAACGAACTGTTCGGTGAACGGAGATTTTCTGTCCCTCTCAACGAAGCCCCGCCATATCTGAAGGGCTCCGCCGTTAGAGTCAGCAGTGTAAGATGTGGACTGTCAGTGCGGTGAAGCTCGCCGATCGGAGCGGTGTGTGTGTGTTCGTCTCTCCAGCCCCTCTCCCTCTCTTTCTCTCTGTCACTCTCTCATGACGCAAGGCGACTGTGTTTTTCTCAGCCGCGAGGGGGCGACAGAACAACTCTGTTTATGTTTTCATATCATTTCATAATAACAATACCAGTTCAGGTTACATTTACATAATATAGATTTGTTTAAATAATTAAACATGAATGTAAATGAGATTACAAATAAAAATGTTCAATAAAAAAATCAGTTTGGGTTTTTTAGTTGTTTTTGTTTTAATTATTATTATATTTTGTATTATTATTTTTTTTTTTTTATTCATTTTTTACTATTATATATGATTATTATTATTATTATTGTTAGTATTTATTATTTTTTCTTCCTCATTTACTTACATATCTGTTAATGATTGTGTTAAGTGTATATATGTATATTATATGTATATTGTTAGTACTATACTGCAATATTTGACAATACTAGTTTTTGTTTGAACTAAAATAAAACAATAAAAAGGAAAAAAAAAATCAGTTTGGATTTAAGTATAAAAAAAATAAATAAAAGTCTTAATATTAAGCAACCGTTCTTAGCAAAGATAATAATAAATGTTTCTTGAGCAGCAAATCAGCATATTTAAAATATTTTTTATTTTAAAATTTATATTTGATGTTTTATTGTATTTCTGTCAAATAAATGTGGCTTTGGTGGGCATAAGGGACTTTTAAATAAATATATTTATTAATATAAATGTATTTATATTTTAAATTATATATATATATATATATGTATAAACATTTGAAGGGTAGTGTACATAGAAGTAATTGTTCTGTATTTAACATATATATATACAATATAATGCCCTAATATTTGGAATATCATTTAAAATCTGGATTTATTTTTAAATAGTTTTAAGGAATATCTGGAATCTTGAATTACAGTTCCAAGGATAAAAAAAAAATTGTGTGAAATCATGTAAAATGAAGAGGAAAAATTCATTATTTTTAAGTCACCAATCAGACAAATTTATAACATCAATCATGTGACTCTGCAAAAATGGTCAGATGCTTCTGCTTCAGTTGAGGCACGAGATGCTGCATAGTATGATCAAGTTTAATACAAACTAGTGGAGTTCATTAAGCTTAAGTGTGGATTTCGAATAAAGCAAAAGAAGACTTAACAAACAAACAAAATGTATGTGCATTTTCTGTATATTTTTCTATTTATCTCATTGTTTTGCTAACAACAACTTGAATTAGAATGTTATCTACATACTGAAGTTTTCATTAATACTTTAAATGGTCAGGAGTTCAGACTGATACTGACAAACAATCAATAACATGCAGATCTCTTTTATTCTTGTGCTGATCGGCCTACTGGATGCACAGTAGCTCCATATAGTATTACTGCTTCTACCATGCCACCTTGTGGTCATAATACTGGTGGTGACCACAAGATTATGCCAACATTGAGAATAAAACCAAACCTACTTAACAAACATACAATTTTTCATTAACATTTATTTATTTTTTTTCATACATTTTCTCAACCAATTTTAGGGTACCATTTTAACATTTTTCAATTATTTACATCTGTACAGAGAAAGCACACACATCCGAGTGTATACATGTACTACAGTTTAGACTATAAGCATTTACACAGAGGTGAACGAAACGAAACAATAATCCCATCTCAATCCCAAAAGTATTGTGCTACACAAATGTAGTGACGAAGGCTTCGTGACACCTTAACCACATCATCCTTTTTTCTACACTTTGGGAATTGAAAGAAAACAACAAACAAAAGCTCAAAACTGTCATCTAAAAAGTTAAGGCAGAGTCTTTTTTTTTTTTTTCAAGTTTAAATAAAATTCAAGTTTTCAAACACTGTTAATTTATATGTGATGTTTCTTTTTAATTTGTTTCTTTTTTTGAACATCCTACAGGTTCATGTAATGATACCTTCATTACTTTACCCATTATATGCTTCATTTATTGATGGAAAAAAATGATCAGTTGCATTCAGAAAGTCAGAAAAAAAAATTAATGTTTTTTTTTTTGATTAACAGGAGAAAAAAAAAAAAAAATCACAGGGAAAATACAAGAGAATATAAACAACATACGGCATGACGAACATCTCAAAGCATTCTGCACGTGCTCCACGCTGCAGGAAGACATCAAAACAAAAAGTAAAAAAAAAAAAAAAACTGTCTAGCTCGGCCCAAGACGATTTCAAACTTCAATGAGAACCAATGAACTTAACAAATGAACAGCATGACCGAGAGTGACACTGAAAAGCAAAGTCTGCATAAAAGAGAACCCCCACAAAATAGCGCTGGTCCATGTGTGCTGAAGGCTCAGATCTTTTTGCTCTTGATGTATACGTCACTATATAAAATGTACACAATCCCACTCGTATAGTTGTGGTGATATGAAAGCGAATCGGTGAAGGTCATACGATAGACGTTGGTGCATGTCAGTGTCTTTCCCTTCGTTTCTATAGATAAAAGCACCAAATTAACCATGTGACGAACCGTAGCACCACACTGGGATAACAAACGGAGCAAAGAAGCAAATAATAAAGCCATCTATCATTGAGATCACAGCAGACTAGGCACATGAACACTTCACCCTCGCGACCTGAGGACTTTGCAGTGTGAAGATCTTCCAGAATCAAATGAAGAGGCATCAGAGCGGATTCTTCCCAAACTATTGGCGAGAAGGGAAAAAACAGAAAAGAAATGATACAGCAAACCAATGTGTGCCATTAAAAGGTTAAAAAGAAAAGAAGAAAACGTAAAAGAAAGCATGCACACAAGAACAGGTATACATACACCTGCTACAATATCACATCAGTACAATTTGATTAGCATGTAAAAAAATAATTCAGAGCTCAAAAAAAACTAAACAAAAAAAATGAACAAAAACATCACTCCAGTGCTGGAACATCCAAACGTAAAAACGGAACGAAACAGATTTACACGAAAGTCTCACTCATGCAGTTGTAATGGCTGGGGCCTTCGAGATTCGGAATCACGTCGGCACCAAGACACTCAAAGTTAGCAAAATTATATACATATCAGTTTAAAAAAAGGAAAGAAAACACAAAAATAAAGTGTTTTAGGATCAGCACTATCCAAAAATCAGTATTTCCTCCCAACAGCACTACTTGAAGTAAGTTTTAACCCCTAAATAAAGGTGAGCTCTAATAAATGTTTTTAAATAGTTAATCTCCAACTGATGCTGGTTCATTAATCCCATTTTCTTTGGACAACAACAAAAGAGCTTGTAAATCGAAAAACAAAATGACAGAAAGGACAACAAAAATATTCAGAGAACCCTTATGCACAAGTGCTTCTGTCTGTAGGCCCTGATTCCAGTGACAAGCTGTCTGTCTGTGTGTGTGTGCGCTCACAGAGACCGTGAGATAAGAGGGACTTTCTTTTCTTTTCTTTTTCTTTTTGAGCAGCCCTGACAAAAAGTTTTCATAATCAAAAGTTCGGTCCTGGAAGCAAAACTGAGGCCCTCAGGATTGGTGGAAGGAAGCTGTCGTGCCGCTGCTCACTCGCTCTCCGGTGCTCTGATGAGGTTTCACTGTCTCTCTGGGACAAGTCGTCGCTGCAGATTTGGCAGGTGCGGGCGCTGATTCTCTGCATCTGCGTTCTGCAGAGTCAGAAGGCTTGATGTCTTCAGTGGTGGAGCTGAGAGGCCGGGGATCTGCTGATGGCTGCTGTGTTGGTGCCTCCCTTATCCTCTGACAGATCTCTGCGTAGCTTGGCTTCCGGGGCTCCTGGTCAATCAATGAACGAATCTAATCAAATCAATTTAGGTCGTCATTCTTTGTAATCAAAATATAACATAACGAGAGGCATAAAACCATCTGTGTATAATAAGGAACTTGAACAAGATCTTTTAATCAAAAGAAGTCTTGTGCTCAGCAAGGCTGCATTTATTTAATAAAAAATGCAGTAATATTTTTCAAATGTTCTATTTTATTGATTTTCATAACATACTGATTTTATGCTCAAGAAAAAAATATTATTGATTATCTTCAATGTTGTGCTGCCTAATATTTTTGTGGAAATTGTGTATGTATGTATGTATGTATGTATGTATATATATATATATATATATATACATATATACATATATATACATATATATATACATACATATACATACACCCACATATAAAACTTTACCATAGTAAAACACTCAGCAGTGTCCACCAATTATACCACTTGGTCTCCTAACACTCAACTACATACATCATTGTATACAACATTTTTGATTCAACAAATGACTAAAAGGTTTGATTCTGCATGGTGAGGTTACCTGGACACTTACCGATATTACATTGCTCAGTGGTGCGGTTTTAGCAGCGGGTGTCTCTGAGCATTTCTCTGCAGGTGTCGGTGTCTCTTTAGGTTTTTCTACAGTTGTCAGGCTGTAAAACACAAGAACAACAAGCAGTGTATTTATTGCATCCTGGCATTTTCTACAGTTCTCCAGCATTTCAAATTTCCCCCAGAAGTACACTTAAAATATTAGTCGTTTAAGTCTTTTTACACAATTATTTTCAGCTGTACCTTTAAGACTTTATGTAAATGTTATTTGTGATTAGCTGTCCTGATTCTATGGCAAAGTAAACACCATCTCCGCCAAATTGCTGAATATTACTAATTAAGTGTTGACAAGTAAAATTAGGCGTTTCCCAATGAAATCTTGCAACACCTTTCAAAGTGCTCCAAGCTATTTATTTTGGAATGCCACAAATGAAGATATCCCCACAACGGAATCCTGAGAAATCACACCTGTCACCATGACAGCTGTGAAATCACTTCAAAAAAAAAATAATAATAATAAAATAGTAAGGAGGCCTTTTTCATAAGCCAGGGAATCAACACATGGTTGAAATGCCATAAAAGCTAGTAAATCACTTCCAATTCCTCTAAAAGTGAAAACAGATTTGTCACACGTATTGATCAGTTACTCAAAATAACATAACCCACTTTGTAACGGCTGGAGAGGGTGAGTGTTGGTGGTCCACTGGGGTCTGAGCAGCAGGAGCAGGATCAGGGGCAGGGGCAGCCTGCACAGATTCTTTGGGGGTCCCTGATATCACACGGCTGGTGACCACATCCTTATTTAGAGGCTGTAGAGAGACAAAGGGGCCTCTGTGAAACTCCTACGGCAAGGACAGCATGAACAAACATAACAGCTGGACAGCAGGACCTCACACACACACTTACTCACTCTACAACACCCAAGGACTTGTCATGGTTATGACTGACAGCAAGGTCTGCTGTGAACATGGCATTACACGAACGCAGTTAATATTTTAAAACCAAGAGCTCTAAAATTTGAAAATGTAGTTCTAAAACATCTTTCCTCCTCCTTTTTAAAAGTCAAAATGACTATCTTATGCTTCAACACTCAAACACAAAAAGACACTCGCGAAAAACTGAATGAAAGCCAACCTTGTCTTTAACTGCTCCAGTGACAATGTCAGATAGTCGGCTGTCAAGGCTGTTTTCAGTTTTTACTTCAGGTTTTAGGTTTCCTGCGGCTCCAGGCAGAGGAGGGAAGCTGGACAAACCCAGCTCAAAGCTGGGGGACGGAGTGCGCTCCTGAACAGGAGGGGGCGACTGTGTTGCTGCTCTCTGTTAAACAAAGAGGTTGAGAAAAAGAGTTGACATGTGTAAAAAAAATTAAGCCTGCATTGGTAAAAAAAAAAATATTTTACTCTGGCTAACTTTTGGCTATTCTTCAATATGCTACATTATTGCACAGCACCATAGAAAAACTCTGATTGGCTGTGATTATTCTGATTGGTCAAATTGCAGCATACTCAGATACAAGGTTTATGTCTTCCGTTTCACTCTGGGTTCATTTTGATGTCATAAAAAGTAACTCAAATCAATATTTTATGTGCAACTATTTGTTTACTTGGCTGTGCAATAAGCAAGATAATGTACATTCATCCCTTCAGGCTTGACTGTATATTATATTTTACTTGATGTACATACAGTTTCCTGTCATAACAAAAGTTAAACTGAACAAAACATTTGTCTATGCAACAAAGCAAAATGACTTACTGGAAACTTGTTATCATCTCTTCTTTTCCTGTATCCATAGCCTCCCCTTCTTGAAAAGAAGAAAAAAACAATCAAAGAAGCAATATGGAGAAAAATAAAATAAAATATTAATAATAAATCAACATTTCTTAAAGGAACGCTTTAAAAAGTGAAGGAATTTTTTACTTTTCCCAACTCACCTACAGTTAAAACAGTTGAGTTTTTACACAATTTTCAAATCCATTTAGCTGATCAATGGGTCTAGCGGTAGCACTTTTAGCTATAGATCACCAAATCTGATTATACCATTAGCATCTCGCTAAAAAATTACTATAAAGTTTCAATATTTCTTCCTATTTAATACTTGACTCTTCAATAGTTACATGTACTAAGACAGACGGAAAATGAAAATGAGAGATTTTCTAAGCTGACGTGGCTAGGAACTATATTCCAATTCTGAAATATCGAAAGTCTGTGTCGAATTTTTTGAGCAAGATGCTAATGGTCTAATCAGATTCAAAAATCTATGCTAAGCAACAGCTAAATGTGCTCCACCAGACCCGGAGATCGGCTGAATGGATTTGAAATCGTTTTTTCCCATATATGGCACTACAACAATATGTATGAAATTAATAACCAGTTGTTGGCGAAGTACAGCTTTACCTTCCACGGCCGGCGTTAAGAGAGTAATCGGCTCCATTCACTTCCATTCGCCCACTTCCAACCTGGTCCCGGCGCAGAAAGCCCGGACCGCTGGGTAGTCGAGGTCGGCTACCCAGGTGATGAGCCTGTGGAGGACGTGTCCCATTGGGAACTCTGTCCGAAGGGAAAGTAGGAAAAACAGCAGGGCTTTCCAGCAGAGTGGTTCCACGGTCTGCTGAGAGTCGAATTTGTGTTTTGTTGTGGTTCCTGTTTGAATGAAAGAACAATTTACACAGCTGTTTTCCATTCTAAGAATAAAAAAAAAAAAAAAAGTTATTTATTCCTGTGATGCAAAGCTGAATTTTCAGCAAATTATTAGAAATTTCAAGAAAACATATTTGAAATGAAAAAATATATACATTTTCTGTCTTGACCAGTTTAAAACATCCAATGCTGAAAAGTATTCATTTCTTTCTTTAAACTGGTTATGTAAACGTTTAACAGACGTTTTCACAGTAAGAAAAGTACCTGTTTCGTGGGACATATGGTCGGACAGTTAGTGGAGATGTTGCCGATTTAAACGTTGGAGAACCGGCGAAGCCATTAATGAACGCAGGGCTGTGAAATGGAGCAACCTGTTGGTAGACAACACCTGATTAGTACCTCCCCAGATGCCATTCAGATATTCCTCAGAGCCAAACAGAACACATGTCACTTACCAGAGCCGGGTCCAGGTAGCTCTGCGTAGCTGACCAGCCCTGAGGCGTCACAAGTCTGTAAAGAGGAAACTGTTGCTGCGCTCCATACACAGGCGGGATATAATAAGGGGTGTAGCGCTGTTGGACATTTGAGGACACGTCCACTGGCCGATACCCATTCTTTGGCACAAAGGTATTGACAGCAATTGCCTTGGCCTTTATTCTTGCCTAGAATATATTCATAGATGGATAAATAAAGGTTTATTTGAAAGTGTGACAAAGGAGAAACCTTGAGTCACAAAATATATTCTTCAATGATGTCACATATGCTGCATTGCACTCTACCTTTATCGGCTTCCCTTGAAAAGTTTTCACCTCTTCTCTGAGATACTGATATGCCTGAAAGAGTGATGTATGCCAACATTAAGCAACAGGAAGAGATCTTATTAAAAATCCTGAGGCGGTAATCTGAGATGATCAAATCAAAGGCAATAAAAGAGACACTTACCAGCTGAGCATCTGCCTCAGATTCAAAGGTGATGAACCAGTTGTCATTGTAGGCAAACTCACAATTGATGAATTTGGGCAAGTTGTCGCTCTTAAAGAGAGCTTCAACTTCCTGTAAAAATGAAAGCCAAAATGTCACACAGCACAAACATAAGGTCAGAGCATTAAAGATGTTATAGATTAAGAATAATGCATGATGCTTACCTCCAGAGGAGTGGCCTCGGGAACCTCTCTGAGAATTACAATGCAGCGGTTCTGATTGGGCCGCACTTTCTCTCCACATTTGTCCACTTGGACAAGAGGCAGAGCTGGTGAGTCAAAAATGCGTCATTAAAATGTCAGACCCATCTGCTGTGTGTAACCAAAACCCTTATCTAAAATCTAAAACAGAGCCACAATGTGACCCATAAAAGCGCAAAGGTGATGATTTTAGACTCACTTTTTAAGATGTCTGCAATGAGATCCACATCAGTGGTAAGTTTTTTGATTTGGTCAAGGTTTGCCAAAGTCACTATTGGCACATACTGGTCACTGTCCATTTGCGAGATGAGGTACATGTCATTGGCTAGATTCTCCCTGGAACAGGATGAGAGTCAGGTCACCATCAATCCTACATCGACTTAAAAAGATCCACTACAGTTCAAAAGTTTGGGGTCAGTATGATTTTTAATTAGTTAAGGAGTTTCAAATTAATTCTTTTCTTCAAGAAGGATGCATTAAATGTATCAAAAGTGTAATGTACATCCAAACCTACATTTTCCATAAAACTGACATTTTCTTAAGCATATCCCACATACTCAAATGCTAAATGCTCTTAGTTGACATTTGCATAAGTGTAATATCTCAATGAGATATGAACACAGAACAATCTAAAGCTCACTGTTCTTGATTTAGGGTATTGTGACAGGATATGTTATGTTTCATCAAATCTGTGAACTTCGGGTAAGTGCACCAAATAGGACCAGTTACAAATCAATAAGCTGACTTGATGTGATCAGTTGTGAAGTTGCTAGTAATTACCTAGAGAGGCAGAACTCCAGTGTTGCCTTCAACTGTTCCCGAAGGTCTTCAAGCTGTCTGGAGGAGTCTGAATCATCCACCCCTGCACAAAAGAGTAAATCAAATCATCAATTATTTAACATTGCTGTAGTTATTATACCCTTAATGATTGATTGTGCCATTTAGTGTTATAGTAAACGTGCATAACTGTAAACAACTGTAATAGGAGTAGGTTGACAACAACGAACAAAAGAGCAAAAGGATATTACCTTTCATACTGGTGTTCTGGTTTGACACAATGCCCTTCTCACTGGCTGAGCTTCCCATGTACACTGATTCTGGCTGTGCTGCAAAGGGCAGCTCTACAGATGTAGATACCTGCTGTTCCTCATTCCAGTTCCCTTTGTCTTCACTGTTGTTATAACCTATGGACAAAAACAAATCAGAACCTCTTTAGACTGATAAAGGATGTATACATCGATTTAACTCAAGCACGGTAATATTTGGAGGTGTACTGTCATGGCCCAAAGAGGTTGCTGCTGGTTTTCAATCTCAGTCGATTCAGACGTTGAAGAAATAAGACTTTATTAAAGTAACAAAGCCGAGAAGAACAGCCGCTCCATCAAACTGCCTCTTGTCCTGTATACAGTCCATATTATACCCTTTCAGAGATGACACCTTTACCCTCCCATGGCGTTGATTGGTCAGCCACCCTTATTACATCTGACTGGTCGATTATCCCCTCATTTGCATAGTTGGCTATAGTCCAGCACATCCTCATCCTCCCCATCCATTAGCCCATACGCTTCTGCTGGGGAGTCGTACTCCCCTTCATAATGTCTTAAGGCTTCCGTTTGTTCTGAGATGATTTAATTACTTAAGATGACCTTGCTGGTCTA
>JAUMHQ010000090.1:11741624-11761381 GCA_032361165.1 Enteromius paludinosus | reverse complement strand
TACTCCCCTTCATAATGTCTTAAGGCTTCCGTTTGTTCTGAGATGATTTAATTACTTAAGATGACCTTGCTGGTCTACACCTGGCTCTTGGGCAATGAAGCTTCCAATCACAGGTCATGAGAACATCACCTTTCCATCTACCCCATCTACGCACACACATCCAGATGTCAACTGTCACAACACCTTATTAAAAGCTTCCATAATTTACATTCATAAGAGCAGTGCATTAATTGCTTCCATGATTCACATTCATGAGAACTGTCATCTTCCCTACGCACACTCATACTCAGACATCCAGGCCTCAACTACTACGCTCACTCATGTATTCAGGCAAGGGCCTCAACTGATACGCCTCAAGGCCTCAACTCATATAACAACTTATTCAGTATGTTAATTGTTTACATTCTTTTGTTAGTATGACAATACAAGTTCTATTTATAAGTTCTATATTTGATTACTAGAATTCACAATAGTACCTCCTGAGATGCAGTTTGATGGGTCATCTGCCGCTTCTACCCATGACTGCTGAGAATCTGGGCAGGTTGGAGCAGAGGCCTCCGGTTTAGGCATGTAATTGGCCCATGCCTTCGCATTGGGATTGAGGTCTGAGATCTTGGAGGACTCCTTTAAAAAAATAAAAATAAAAAATAAAAAAAAACATGGGTTATCAATTGGGTACATGATAATGAATCAGAAGCATGTGTTCAACTATGTTCTAAATCAATGCCTTCACAATCGTGCCATTAAATCATGATCAACGGTCATTCAGAGTATAGATTTACTGCATTACATAAAATATTAAAACCAAGTAGCATCTTCAAGCAAATGATGATGATGACTTGTTGGTTTTGGACGAAAGCTAATCATTTTTCATGATGACAACCTCATTTAATAATAAAAACATTACATATAAAACATATGCATGTCATTTAGTTTGATATTTTTGTTAAATAATACAATGACATTCATACACTTTTAACTATGGCTAAAGTGTCCAAAAATGTGAAAGTGCTACTGTTTAACCAAGCTCAAAGCTGGTTAAAGAGTACTTACAAGTTCACTATAAGCATTCTGCCAATCCCATACACAAGATCCTTCAGTGGCTAACAGGTTATAAGGATAGGGTGCAATGAAACCCACAGAGGTCTGGAAACCCTCTGGGACAACAATAGAGTCAGATTCAACATCCTGTACTGCAAGGCTTGCCTCAGAGACAGCGTTGTCCCATGCCGACACCAATGCACATGCCTCTATTTGGTTATCGGAAAACAGGACATGTGCTTCTTTGGCCCATGCGGAAAGGCAGTGACTAGAGTCCACCTCATCGCTCAACTCTGATTTCCCAAGAAGGTCTGACACCATATTCAGCATGCCTTCCTCTCCCTCCATTTCATCCAAGCCCTCGGGGTTTTCCACCTGCACCGGAACCGTGAATTGATCTTTATTGAGAAAATATATTTCGTAAGATGGCAAGGTGGCGTAAATGTCAACCTGGTCAGGCTCCACTGGTAATGGAATTGCTGCATTTTCACTCATATCATCTACAATGACTTTCCAATCGCACGGATCAAAGTCAAGATCTCCAAAACTTCTTGTTATAAGTTGGGAGACATGAGGCATGGTAGTTGTCGAGCTCTCAACAGAAGCATAATCACTACCATGGCCTTGTACAGCGCATGACTGCGCATCTCCAGTTTCAACTAATAGTCTTGCAGTACTCACGAGAGGAATGCCGCAGTCAACAACACCTCCTCTGATTTCCCCCATGTCATGAAGGTCTCCATGCTCCTGAATGGATGTAACCGAAGATCTCAGAGTGTCACTGGCTGAATGCTCAGAGTCCAGATACTGGCAAGTGCTTTCCCTGTTGCAGTTTATTGACGTTGAAGAGCAATCGAATGACTCCAACATTTCAGGTTGGCATGCTGGTTGAGAAAGTGTTTGCTCATCACTGCCAGCATAACAAACAGATTTCAAACAACCATTGTTGTTATTCCCATCATTTAGGCAATCAAGCAGCTCTAAAGATGGTACGAGTTTTGACATTTGGGTTTCACCATCATCTGCATACAAACAAATCTCAGCCAGTGCCTTCTGTTCATCCTCGAAGCATTTGCTGGAAATATGCATCTTCTCATCATGCTGTAAACAAGTCTCTCCTATTTCTTCATTCATGTCTTGTTCTTGTACTGCTGCCGCCAGTTCACTTCCCAAACCCACTTGTATTAAATAACTCTGGGCAACGCTTTTTGGATGTTCTTTATCACAAACATCATTGTGTGATGAGTTTACAAAACAGGTGGCATTGCTCTGGAAGAGATCTTCCTCAACAGGAGAATCAGAACTGGGTACAGGCACAGAATTTAAGTCAAGAGTTTGTGAACTAGAAGAACTTACATTATGATAATCAGCTTCTTCAGATTTACCAGTGGCTTCCATAAGATGCTCAAAGTTCACAAAGGCAATTGTAGGAAGCGGAGATGGACTCACGTCACATGGTTGAGCATTTGCAAAATTTGCATTTGGTTCTACATTCTGTTCCCCGTTTGGACGGTCACAAGATTCTGACACAATCTTTGTCTGGTCAATGGGGAAAACACCATAAGTGTAGACTTGTGTACTCAAAGTCATGTCCAACTTGTCTTCTTTTGCATTACAAGTGAAATCTAAACAAATATCTTCTGCATGAGATGGACTGCTCAAACTCCGAAGCACACCAACAACCTTGAACATGTCAGATTCATTTGTATGCCCTTCACTTTGCGATTTACTGCACTGGCAAGGATTCAGAATGACCTCCTCCCATGTTGCCATTTGCCTTGGTTCAACTCCAACTCTACAAGAGGAAGGTGATTTTGATAGGTTGTCTTTATCAGAAGTCAGTGGGGTTTCAGAGCAAATATTTTCAACATCTTCAGAGGCATTTTTACAAGAAAACCCTTGGTTCTCTGTCTCAACTAACTTTTCTGATGCAGATGTGCTGACAGCTGTAAATGCTTGAGGAATTTTTTCGAGAACTTTCTCTGTCTGGGTCTTCTTGGAAACGCACTGATCTAATTCCTTGATAGTTACGTTAAGGTTTGGAGATCTATCTGCTGTGTTTCCTACAGAAGAAATGAGAGAATTTACATTATCTGTCAAAACTAATTTCTTCTCCAACCTAAGGTTCATTGATTCTTTATTATCATCATCATTTCTGCATTGATTTTCCAGTTCTAATACATCCGGAGGACCATTTTGATCTTGCAGAGGGGGTTTCAACGTAAATTCTTCAAACACAGGCCTGTTGAGCTCAGAACCACTCTCCAGATCTGTGGCCTCGTAACCAGAGCTACTATAAAGATCATGGTCGTTAAGTAGGTCAGCAGGTTCCCCCTGTGGCAATGCGGTATCTGTACTTGACTTCAAAAGAGACATCTGTCCATTTTGCGCCAGCAGATCTGGGGAGGGTTGATCAATGTTGTCCTCTACAGCAGCAGAGGGAGAAAATGCGTTCTCTGTATCTGTACAAAGAGTGGAAATGTAATTTTCAGATAAAGGCTTTTGATTTTCTTGAGCAGGAAATGGTTTTAGAAGATCTGGGAGGGCATGTTCTTCATTGGGAACTGCTAAATTTACAGGTAGACTTGACGATGCCCCGGTCGCTGAGGGACCTCTTTCTGTTTGTTTTGTTGCTGTAATTTCATGTAAAGGCTCCGAGCCCAATATTGTGCCGCCTTTTGGGAGTAATGAATTATCAAACAAAGCCTTTTCAGAGACAGCTGGAGCGCTTGTGTACCTGACTGCGTCAGCTTCTGTCACAGGCTGGTGCCCGCACTCGCTCCCGAGATCCTCTAAATCAATCAAGCAGATGCTGTAGAAATTATGTTCTTTTTTAAAGCCACGGTCAGTGATCAACAGTCCAGAATTTCCGTCTTCAGAGTCATCCAGATTTAGTGAGCTCCTAGAGTATTTATTGAATGAAGGGGTGGCAAGCTTTGGAGTAAACACAGGTTTGGATTGTACATCCCACAGGGTCTCAACTTGTTCCTCTTTTGCAATAACAGAGAAACCAGAATGTTGATCCTTTAAAACACCGGACAAACTAACACCCAGGGTACTTTGTCCAGAGGTGATGTTCTCACTCTTGCCATCTCTAGTTAATTCTGTGGAATTCTGTTGACCATCACAAAACCACTTTGCTCTCATTACGGCATTTTCAGCTATTCTCCGTTTCAAAGAATCCAATGTTTCAGGTTCCTTAATTTGGCAATTGTCTTTCCCGTCTGTCCTCATTTCACTGGCATTTCCTTTCTGGACCGTAACCTCGTGGACGGGTGGATCGCTGACAGGTGGATCCCAAAATCCCATTCCTTCCTGTACACTACTACCGCCTTCTTTAATGAGGTTGAGACCTGCTGACAAGTTTGTGGAGGAAGCATTACAACTAGTATCTAAAGCAGCATTCACATTCCCATTTTCAGAAGGCTTCTCGCTGGCCAGATCGGCGACAGACCAAGTGCAGTCTCTGACGTCTTTCGCTGTGGAGGCCTCGGGTATGGCTGACTGAAGAAGACTTGTTCTCTCGCTGACCAGATTAGGGTTGAGTTCTTTGCTGAAGCAACACCCCATATTTTAATTTGTGAAAAGACTTCTATGCAAACTGGCAAACAAAAACTAGCTCCTCTCTCAAGCTCCTCGGAGAGGGAAAGAGAGACAGAGGCACACGCTATGGCTGCTTTCCCCCTCCCCAGACCCAAAATAGCACATTTAAAATTATGCAGCTGACTCACATGGGCCCATCACTCAAATGCGAACTCTCTTCAATGATTGGTGCTTCTATGGAGGCTGCACTTGCATTGTATGAATGGGATCAGCAACTTGGCAATGTCCCAAAACACTAGGGTGGTTCACACAACCGCCTGTTAAGCCCTTTCACAACACCCAAAGTTGGGAGGGGTGTCTTGGTTGTTTAGCTAGTTTTTGTTTATTTCCTAATCACAATTAATTAACATTCTTCAAAAGACTAGCCGGTGATATGTAGGTTATACTTTACCAAAAGAGGAATCTCTTTCTCCTTTGCTTCCTGTGAATGCTGCACCTGTGGCTCCACAATAGTTTTTCCTTCCTGGTCTGAAGTCATGAGCTGTCCAGGTTCTAGCTCCGAATGCAGAGCTCTCCAGACCACCAGGGAACTACGAATGACGAAACAATGGAGACAGATCAATCACAAATCATTTACAAAATCAATTCGAATGACAACATATACAAAATAACCTATTGTTATATCAACAATATTCACAGCACATTCAAATAACACCAATTATCAGCCATTTATTCTTATACTTACATTTCCAATATAGTTCAAATAAATCATATATTAAAATTTAAAATAAATAATACTTTTTATTTAGTATTTGACAGTTAATGTGTTACAAAAGATTTCCATTTCAAATAAATGCTGAACTTTTTAGTCAATACGAAAACAATTTTCACAATTTCCACAAACTTTGATAATGAGGTGAAATGTTTCATCAGAACCAAACCAGCATATAAAAATTATTTTCAGAAGAATCATGTGACACTGAAGAAGGACTGCCGTAATGGCTGCAAAAAATTACGATTACAACTATTTTAAATTTTAATAATTTCAACATTTTACTAACTTGACCACAAACCTGTGTAATTGTACATATACATACATATATATATATACATATATATACATATATATATATATACATATATATACACACACACACTTATACTATTTTTCATTGTAGCAGTTTATATTTTCTTTATATATATATATACATATATATATATATATATACACACACACACATACATATATATATATATATAAACTGCTACTAACATAAACTGTCATTCACAACTGCTTACATTATAAATATAATTTTAAAACAATTCTATTATCATTTTCAAATCAAATACATCTTGTTTATACTTTTAATACTTTTGATAATCTGTAATTAATTGATAATCAAATTCTTAAACCTTCTGAGGGGTTTTTAACTCCCCAATTTGTACAAAAGAGCTGACTGGTCAATATAACTACTGGGGAAAGCATCTCTGAATGGGCTGACCTCATCAAAACCTACAAACACTTGATATGCTGAAAAAAGAACTGTCTGTTACTGAAAACTGTTTGAAATACCAGATCTCTTAAAATTGATTTCTGTCTTTAACAGACTGCAAGAAAAATTAATCCATGAGAAATTCCTTCTTTAAAACACATGTATAGTCACTTATACAGAATGTGAGCAAAAATGCATCTATACTGTAATCAAAACAACTGTTATAAAATATTATTTTTGCATGCATGTAAACATACACATCCAAAATAAGATCACTCTAATAGTAATGTAAGAATATTTAATGCACTACAAATTGAATTAACTACGCATCTGGTCGATAACATAAGAATTATGATTGTGTTATCATTTATTTTATTTTTTTTATTTTTTTTAAAAACATACATTTGATCTATCAAAGCCAAAGGTGAATGCTGACTCAAGACAGTCCTTTCAAATGACACATGGTGGATGTTTACATTATGACAGTACGTAAACATGACAGCTCCGCAATGCATAACCACTTAAAATGATCAATATTTAAATAAAGTGTTATAAAGCGACATGTAGAAACCATATGCGACTTAAATGATGATTAAAAACTACGTAAATGTATTGGAGATGTCAAATGAACCCAATCCGTACGTCAAAGCACATGAATGCTGCAGGCCACAAACAGACAGCTGCTAGCTGTATCAGTTAAACTATCCTTCTCTGTAAAGTTAACTGCACACGAATATATTAAAAACAAACTTTAAAATCACTAAAATCTTCAACTATCCAACAAAAACATTCGAACATCCATCAAACCGCTTATATTAACAGAAAAACAATAAGTGTCCGAGTTAGCCTACATGCTAAACACTGGCAGATAGTGAGAAGTAATACAGCTAGCCTGTACAGTTAGCGCAAGCTGCTAACTTCAAATGGTGAATAAGCACGTCAGGTATTCATTTTTGGATCATATTACTGTATAAAACCTCACAGGCGTGAAAAACGTGATGATATACGCCCGATAATCTCGCGTATGAGTTTCCACTCACCTGTTTCTGCTCTCCGCGCACGGGAGACTGTTTGCGGCCCGAGCGTCTGACTTCCACGGACAAAACTTAGAAAACAAACCCACAAATCCGTGCAGGGAACTTTCAAGACACCACAAAACCTTCAACAGCCTCAAAATACCACCAGCTCCTCGGTATCAGGCCTGATAGGGAACTTTAAAGGTCTGTTTGGTGATGTTTAAGTGACTGGCTAACGTTTGTTGTCGAGATGGTAACAACACGAGAGAGAATGTGTGTTATTCTTCAAAACGGCTTGAGTCTCAGTGCGAGAAACGCGACTAACTATAACTGTACGTGCTAGTTTAACTGCGATATGTTAAGAAACGGAGCCACACGCCTCTTCCCTCCCCGTGTATTTGTGTCCGGAGTTGCGCTTCACTCTCTCGGCCAAACCGCACCACGAACTCCCGCCCAGAGCTGCTTTATTGACTAGCCCGCCCACTCTCCACTGCGGCCCTTTCAGTAACTCAACGGTCGCGTTTGGCTGCAGTTCATTTAACGCTGTCGATAGGGGGCGCTATGAGACGACGAATTGTGAGTGCTCTGACGTCCATAAAATAAAAAAATTAAAAGCTTTTCGGTAGTCATAGTATTGAATTAAGGCGCTTAAATAAAGCGCGTCGATGCATTTTGTGTAAAACTAAGTGTTTTTAATTATTTTGTATTAGCTACTTGTCTATGACCTCATCAAAGCACTGATGTAAATTATATAGGTGCATAATATGTGTTTAAATGTACGAATTTCGGTAAAGGTGGCACCACTGGCAGCGCTACATCTGCCAGTGGAATCTACATGAGACAATGAGAAATGTCTCTACATCTACATCTACATGAGAAATGTAGCCAATCGGGATCTTCAATGAGCAGCGCGTGACTCGTGTGAGTGCGAGTGGATGGTCTGGCTTGTATTAAAAGATTCTGTGCTTCCGTTTCATCTGCAAGATTTTTCGGTTGGTTGAGATAGACTACGGATACTGATAAAGGCCAAAAAGGATTGCTGATCCTTCTTAGTGCAAGAATTAAAACGTGCAAGAAGAGTCATTAATAAAAATGACATATCTTTTTGCAACCTGTCCAACATGCCAGTAATGTCTGACAGAATGAACAAAAGTCTTATAGTGAGATATGAGAGGTAACCAGGAAAAAGATAAAAGCTTTTTTAATATGTCATAGTCACAGAACATTTGTATAGGCTATTTCATAATATTCTATTCTTCTGGGCTTTTCTATGTTTAGAATGGCTCTACAGACACCATAATTACCTGTAAGTCATCGGATACAGATCTATGTGCAGTTTGAGGGCCAAATGTTGTATTATGCTTAGCTGTTGTTTTTAATCAGGGCTAAAAAAAAAGATTATTAACATTAAAAAATAAAGGTTTATGTTTATATATATGTGTGTGTACTGTGTATATTTGTTATGTATAGATTATATTTGTATATAAATAAACACACACACATATAAGTATTCAAAGAAAAATTGTACATGTATTTATACTTGTATAATTTATATTATATATAATATATTTTTCCTTAATATATACACATGCATATCAAATATACAAAGTACACAGTACATATGCATGTAATATGTAAACAACTTTTATTGTGAACGTTTTTAATTGTACAGTAGCCTATCTTCAAATTAATTCATTCAGTTAAATTATTTGACATAAATAGAAGAAAAATATATTTTTTTGTGCTCTCCGTAAGGAAAACTGATACTTTGTCAGTCATTATGACCAATCAGTTGAGAAACACTGATATAAAGATCATAAAAATATTATTTTGTGCATAAATATATACTTTTTACTATTGGTTTCCTGCATTATCGACACACTATTTTCCTGTTTAACACTGTAAAGCTGCCTTGATACAATCTGTACTGTGTAAGCACTATATAGCCTTATAATAAAGGTGACTTGACTAGAAAGGTGACATAATACATGCAAATGTGTTTAAACTTATAAATATCTAATAATCTCAAATTCCTAACATTTTCTACAGTATATATATATATATATATATATATATATATATATATAAATTGTTAGTATTTCTGTATGCAAATATTCTGTGCAATTTTCCCACATTAAAAATAATTTCTAAAAGTGTTATAATGCACTGCATTTCATAGTAGCCTAGTGAAAGAAAACAACTCCGTCATCATTTTAGTTAAATATTATACTAAAAAAAACATAGAGAGAGAAAGAGAGAGGTGGGGAATACAATATTTATTTATTCATTCATTCATTAAAATACATTTTTGATTTAGAAAACGAAAAAAAATTAAGTTACTATATTTTTATTCATGTGTTGGGAAAAACATGGCACTCAAAAGGCAACCTTTGCAAAACAACGCCCATTTACGATATCGGCAAGGTAAACTTTATTTCTTTATCTCTCCTGAACAAGGCTTTTATTTTTGCTTTGTGTAAAAATATCCTCTGTCCACCAGGAGGCGACCTCAGATCAGTCTCCCATCGCGCCATTTCGTTGCGGTAAAAGCCGCCAGATGGCAGTTTAGGATTGCTTCTCTCAGGAAAGGCGCGGTTCTGCTTCAGGTCTAATTTACAATATAAAAACATAAACTATTTGGTCAATTAATCGCGCCAATTATTACTGACGCGTGTCCCGGAGGACCCCTTTTGGCGGTTGAGGTGAGTTTGTGCGAGTTTTGCAACAACTGAGTCTCAATCTTTCCGTGGGGCGCGCGTTCACTGCGTAAATCGAGCTTGCATTAAAGATGGAGGACATGCAAGAGAGAGAGAGAGTGTGTGCGTGCGTGTGTATATGTGTGTGTGCGTGCGTGCGTGCAGGGGGGATGGGATCAATTCTCGAAGGACAGTGTGTGTGTGTGCATGCCCCCTGTCCTTGGTGGCACTGTGTTGCATTTCACTCACAGCTGTATAATCTTAATAAGCTGATATGCATGTGTTTCGGTGTGTTTTTGCTGGAACGAGCGTGACATTATGTCTTCCTGGCGCCATGCACGCACGCGAACAGACAGACAGTCAGTCAGCGCGCGAACTGCTGTTGTTCTCTGATGCGCTCGCGCTGCTCGCTGCTCGTTTGAAATGTAACGACTGGTTTGTGTACTCCACTTTCCTACACTTCCCCAAGTTGTCACGATTAATATGGCGTTTTTTACAGACTTTAGGGATGGAGGTTGGTGTTGGTTAAGTAATTCGGACCAATAATAGATAAACAACTCAACTTCTTGATTCAAAACGTAGATAACTTCGCTAACTAGCGTAAAACCTCCGAGAGAAAAATGCGCGGAGTGTTACTTACTAGTTTTGGATCATTTAAAAGCTTTATTTACTCACTTTAAAAACATTGATGTCCAAATTTAGCCGGTAGTTACTTCATGAAGGTTTGTTTTATGAGTAGAAGAGGAGTTTATACCGTAAATCAAGCTAGCTTAATTACTATAACGTAGCTGGTATTTGATCACTAAACTAAGCAATGAAACCCTAATAATGTTTTATTTTTGTTGACTAAAAAAAAAAGTGGTTGTTTATATCTTCTTGTACAACATAACATGCTGACCACTTGGAAACCAGTCATTCATATTGCTTCATTCTGTGTTTGTGAAATGTAATCTAGCTAATAATCTATATGCTAACTAAGTTGTCACAGATGGATAGTTCTGCTATCTAGACTGAATGAATGTCATCTAAAACAAACTTTCTATTTCTATTCCAATGCAGTGAAGTACACACATAATTTGTTCAACTTGTGCTGCTTTTGAGGTGAGATGTTGGCAGGTGACTGTAAATTCTCTTCCTGTGACTGAGTAAGCACTGAACAAGCGATATCTAAATGTTGTTTGTGCACTTTCTGAGTGTTGATTCAGCACTGAACCATACAACACTTTGAGGAAATGTGGTTTATTTATTTATAAAATCAGAGAGGGTTTTGTCAGTGCATCAAGTACTCTAAAATTAAGAGATGAAAAGCATTTGTTTGCCTTTTGCCGTGTTGTTTTTAAATGTATTGTTTGTCTGGCCAGGTTGGGTTGTATATTTTCCCTTAGTTAGGATTCAATATTCCACACAATATATTAAATGGATGTGGGAAGGAGATATCAAAATGGGAAAACATCCTTCCTTGAAATGGTCAAGGAATTTTACATTTGTGTTTTGCATGCCTAGAAATCAGGAATAATTATATTCGTGAAATCTTAAAGGTTTAATATGACATAAATTGCCCTTAGGTAGAGTAAAACTTCACCTTTGTGAAATTGGTGATGCATTAGCAAATCAGTCTGTTTCTGGAAGGTTCAGTAAGCAACTTTTTTTATTTATTACCAAAGAGAAGTTTATCTTTAGTAATCAAACCTTTCTATGTACTCTTATTCAATTATGGCAGGAATGTGTAATAGTATAAGATTAGAACTGCTCATTTTTTAGTACCATGCAAACCACTTTGTTTTAAGACTAATGTGATGAGGATTTCAGATGAGATTTGTGCTGATTGAGGAAACCCACATTAATATAAATGGCTTCGAACACTTCAGTGCTGGATATATAATATGTCTACATGCCTCCCACACTCTTGCTAAAACAGCAAAGCTGTTACTTGTTTGTAACTCGAATGCTGAATGTTTTAATATCTAAAAGTCTAATCAATCTCCGAGTGTTAGAGTCATATTTGTAAAGCGATTATTGGATTTATTCTAGAAGTACATTAGTCTTATTGCATGTAAGTGTTCTGTTTGTACTGTTGCCAGGAATCTGATGGCTTTTTAAATACATCAGATAAAGGCTGTGGTTTGTAATTCTATCTATAAGTCTTGGCATAGGTGAGGGAGACTTGTGTAAAGTGTAAAATGGTTGATTTCACAAGAGACTAGGGTACATCCCTGGAGGACCTGCTGTAGACTTCTACCTTAAGTACATCATAGCTAACTTAAATGTGGGATTTAAAAATGGAGTCTAAATTAAGTTTGTTTTAAACCAACTTCTTGGCAGGCGTCTGCTCAAATGTGCTGATTTCATTATCTCTCACCCTTTTATACAGTGAACTATAAGTGAGAAATATTATTAAGGATCGCAGCAATTGGTGTCCTTGGCTTTGTCCCTCTAGAGAACCACATACAGAGGGAAAAGGCTCTCCTTAGTGCGTTATACAAGCAAAGATATCACCTTTCTTCTTTGGACATGAATGTTTTTTTTTTTTTTGCATTATTTAGTGTTTGTGTATCTGTGTTTGTGACTATATGTTATGCTAAGATACCCAAAAATACGCATTTGTTGTTTTTATATGATTTTTTTTATCAATTAATATTTTTAGAAGCTTCGTTTTCAGAAGCAGACTTTCTTGAAGCAATTTATTGGAACAAGCGATGCCCGGATAGCCATATTAATATTAAACTGGCGTGACTTCACCTTTCTGTTGTAGTATTATGCCCTCTCCTGAGTGCGGGTGTTTTTGGCAAGCAATTTAGATGCGTGACATGTAATCCAGGAGGCCGTAGTTGCCATGGAAACACCCTCACTGTCGGTCATATGCTCTTATCCTGGAATTTTATTGGCTGTGTTACCAAGATCAATAAATGTTGCTTTAAGAGATAAGAAAATTCACATCACCTGTGGGATGAATTAATAGTTTTGATTACAGAAGTGGATGTAGATTTTATGATTTTTTTTCTAAGCAGTTTTATGAATAGTAATGTGAATGGCCTTTTTAATGTTTGGGAGATCCTTAAGACAGGTGGCATGAATGAATGAAAGTTTATGTATTTATTAAAAGTTTCTGTTTGAATATTAGACTCGCTTGCAGTATAAACCTGCATGGAATAGTTTAGCTCTGCGATACAACTTTACATAAGGTCTTCCATAAATCGATATAGTTGTAGTGTAGTGTAAGTATAGTTTACAGTGCTTTTTAGAATTGATTGTGACCTTGAAAAAGGCAAAATACATTAAAGTCGTAGTCCACCAGAAAAAAAGTCTGTGGGAAAGAAGATATTTTTTTAGAAGGTCCTGCAGGTTTGGGGTGAGTTAAAGATGAAAATGTTGCTTTATCCCTTAAAAACTAAGAAAAAAGTGCTTGCATAAATAGTTGGATATAGCCTAATATTCAGAGAGTTTAGTCAAGCTAAATCTGCTAAAACATCCATTGTCAAATTTTGTCAGTTTATTTGCAAATTATCCCTTTTTTGCATAATTTGCATTACGTATCATTGTTGTTTGGATAACTTAATCATTTCCATTGCTTTCTGTTTAGTTAATTACTTTTTCACACGTGTTCTTGGCTGATTTGGGGTCAAACCTGTGGACTGGATTTAAATAAAATGGTTAAAGAGTACTGTGCTTATTTTGGGATGCAAAATATGTAATAAACAAACATTCGGGTTGTGTCTTTGAGTAACAGCTGTTCTAATTCTATGTAGGCCTGGTAATTCAAGCCTCTTCAGTGTTAAAAAGAGGTCTGCAAGTGAGCAGTTTAGTAGGACGAGTGTTAGCAGTTAAATTTAACATTGTTTATCTACAAGAACTTTTTATGTCGTTTAGCTAAAGGGTGAATTCCTCATTGACAAGCCACGTTTCTTAAAAAGTCAGTGTTGGTAATGCCTCTCGCTGCGGCCCACTGGCTCGAAAAGACCTTGATTACGCTGATGTCTTAAGACAGAACTTGATCTATAAAACATTGCGTTTTCTTTCAAACCTGAGGTGGAAATGAGTGCCTGCAAGATGAAGCAAGAGCGAACGCTGCTTTTCTCACAGTCTCTCAGGGCAATTGTCAAGCTATTTTGAGTGTTTCACAGATCATTAGAGACTGCTGCCTGTCCTTAGCGCAAGTGTTTATGAGATGAACAGATGAAGGGAGATATAAATCTATTCCCATTCAATCTGAATAAGCAATCTTCACTTCTAAACAAGCCCACGTATCAACTAAGACCGATGTATGGATAAAAATTTGATCACAGGTAGCCTTTTTAACATTGTGTGTATATACCAAGCTATCCTGACCGCAGGATAAATAACTGCTAAGGAAAGAGGGTTTGGTGCACATAAGGATTTTTGTTTCAAATGTGCCTTGTTTTTGAACAAGTTTGTGTGGTTATTATTAGCTACTATGAAAGCTACTTATAGTGCATTAAAGCTATGCATTTTAGCCACGAGGATGGTAGTGCTTTGCATGAGTTTATATAACTTTATATAACTAATATGAAGTGTAACCATTTTTTTTTAGTTTTGTAACTGTGACATATCTTTGCATCCAACCCCATTCTGAGGAGAACTTTATTTGAACAAAAATATCTTTCATTTTCAAAAAATATTTTGCCGTTTTAATTGAGTCAGCAAGCAATCTGTATGATTGCTTATTGCTCCTTGGCATTTTTAGTGGTGTACTGTAACTGCACGCTTCTGAAAGCATTGTTTTCTGTGGAACCGCTTTAATTTAAGCTATTCTGGTGATGTTTGCCTGCTTAAGGATGATGTGTTTTAGCAGTAAGAGATGAACTTGCAAGTCATTATGTAATATAAGCATGAAGAGGTTCTCTTCACTGAACAAAACCATCAAAGCTAAGCATCAGATGCAGCTATGAGAGGTTTGTTCATGATGCACACACTCAGAACGGGCAGTTTGATCTAATGTAAGCCAAACTGAAGCACACCGAGACTCAGAGCGTCTTCTCCAGATTTAACCCTATGCCCAATTTAACTAAGAAATTTGTTGTGCGCAAACTTAATAAAATAGCCAGTTTTCAGATGCAAGGAAAGGGACATAATTGGTCTGATTTAAAAGCATCTCACCCAGCCAGTGCCAAGAATAGCCTCATTTGACTGTCATCATACAGTGCAAAACCATTTAATAGTGTGTCCCCAGACTCTAATGAATCTGTGCTGCTTGCTCTACCAGCTCGATGAGAAGCTGCTGACCCATTAGCACATTCACTGATCCATTGAGTTGCTTTCAGGGATTGTTTTGTGCAATGGCATTACTGGACTCATCTACACTTCTTTTACCAATTCGACCTCACCGTGAGAAACATTTAATTTTGACCCCCATGCAATCTCTTGTACATCTCTATGTTTTGAAGGTAAATCCAGTGCACTTTTTTTTTTTAGGTAAATGGGGTTTCTTACGCTTAAGTACATTTTCTCCTCAGCAGTAGTACTGTTTTATTTATCATGCAGCAGGGTCGCATTCAATTAAAGATCCTGTGACTAGCTGAAAACCTATTTATAACCCCACTGTGATTGGACACATTTGCTGAATAATCATTACAGAATTAATTAATTTCTGGCTGGAAAATGGAATGTCAGTATCTTGATATTCTAATATATTTGTAACTGAAAATCAGCTTCAGTGACGAGTGAAGAGAAGTTAGAAATATATAAGTGAGTGAATATTCAGGTTAAAACAACCAAATGCCCACTCCTCTATTACAGAGACATACTATGTTGTTGTTTAGACTTGAAAAAAGAAACTAACTAAAAAGAACTATTTTTATCTGAAAAAAACAGGATGTGTACTTGCGTAAGTGCAAATATTTACATTTTGGGGTGATAAATGACTGACTTGTGTTAAAAAGTACATTTGGGAAGGGGCAACCTGTATGGTAATGGTAGTAGCAGGTACAGAACTATTGTTTCATTTAGTTCTTCTAATGCTGAAAGTATTCCACACTGAACCTTTAAATACCTCAGAAGGTCGAAGGTTAGTGGTAGATCGGCTGTTCGTAGTCGAAGTTAAGAATCGTTTTGAATACATGATCTTTTAGCATGAGCCAGTGAACTGGTGAATGTTCCTCCGTTGTATATGGCTGACGTTGACATTCATATTCTAGTATTCCCAAAAGGATTCAGCTCTCTTCGCTGTCACCAGCCTTCACTGCTGAGGTGTAAATTACATTTTCTTTCCTGAGCTGTACCCTCAGTACATACTACACTTAACACTCACTCATCAGAGAGAAACAGCATGTCTGCTAAACTGTAGCTATTTGTGCATTATATTATTCAGTGTTTGTTTGTCTTATGTGGCTGCTGCCCATCTCTGGTGTGGTTATGTAACGGTCAGCTGTTGAGTTTGACAAAACTGCATAGTTTTGTTTTTTTTTCCGGAGCACAAGCCCAGAGTTTCGGCCTGGACCATATTTACTGAGATATCCAAAACTGTATGGGGGAGGGGAGCGTTACAGATGCAAAGTAAGGGGTTTTATTTTCTCCTTATGTCCACTTAAATACCATCTGACAGCAGTTCGGTCTCAAAAACCCTGTATGTAGGGAATTCCACCCTGCATTCCTGTTGAACTCCATCCATATGTCTGTTTCACGCTTACGTGTGGCGATTTCAAGCATTTTGAATCCTCGGTATCCACAGAAACATCTATTACTACAGTGTGATAAGTCTCCTCTGGGGGTGGGGAGCCATCTTGTGTTGGTTAAGATCAAATCATGTGTGAAGATGCATCCACGTGCATGTCTAAATCAGTCAGGGATGGGAATATTTGCTTTTCATATTATTTAGTAGCACAGATATTGTCTGATCTAATTTAGATTCATATACATCCCGTCTCCAATTGACATAAATATGTTTAGCCATCCTATCTGCCTCTGTTTCTGCTGTTTCCACAGCAACAGGGAAAAGCCATGCTTGGGATGCCCCCTAATGGCAGTGTGTCTTTTGTCAAATGTAATGGGATAATTTTTTGCCTCAAGTACAATTGACTAAGACAAATGATATTTAGTTGTAATAAATAAGTAGTCACTTTAATTGCATTTTGAGTTGCTGCATATTTTTGGGTTTTTGATCTTGGAATATATTTTCATTGAAAATCATGGTTCATGATGTCCCTAGTGGCTGTATGATGCCATTATTTTTTATTTTATTTTAGTATTCTATTTGTGTATGTTTTTCTTCTTTATTTTTTCTTTTAGATTTTGTTAATTTTATATATGCAATTTTCTGCTGACTAGGCATTTTGTACTGTTTTGCATGTATCTGCACTTATAATTATGCTTCCTATCATCCTGATCAGAGCTTCTGTTGTCTCTTAATTCTCAGGTTATGTGGTCTGAAGCATTCTGGGCCTGAACTGAAGAATCGCAAACGCATTCACGCCATCACTGGGTGATTCATCTTCAGACGTCTTCTAAGTTTTGTACGAAGACACAACATGATCAACTCAGACTTTCCTATGTTGCAGTAAGTAAAATACTTTAAAATGATTGGCGCTGATAGAAATGTGCACAAAAATGTTAATGAACATTTGCATCACGTTATGCAGGGACTCGTCAAATGATGGGCAAGGCGACACCGTGAGTCTGAGCATGAGCGTTAGTGAGCTGGATGATTCTGGGGAAGGAAAGGGCAAGAAAAAGAGAGGCAGGCCTGGAAAACAAGGAGTAAGAACACTGCTGCTGAGCAGATAAACTAATTGCATTTATTTTAAGCATAAATGCATTTTATTAGTCACTTTTCCTAATCTCTCTCTTTTTTTTTAAATGTAAAAAAATTGCTAGGCGGCCAGTAAGAAGGCCCGAAGGTCTCCGGTTGATAAAGGCGGTAGGAGGCCGAATGGAGTGGCCCATCAGAATGGAGAGGGCACAGACCCCAGCACTCTGTTTGAGGTGGTCAAACAAGGCAAAAGTGCCATGCAGGTAAAACTCAACACATGTCTTTCTGTCTGTTTCTGACTATTTGTGAATTGTGCCAAGTTTTGACTGTTGTTTTTCTTTGCTTTTGTTTCTAGTCCGTCATTGACGACTGGATTGAATCATACAAGCAAGACCGAGACCTTGCACTCCTAGATCTAATCAACTTTTTCATTCACTGTTCTGGCTGTAAAGGTAATTTATCTCATTCATTTCCCAATACAGTTCCAAAGTTGTTGTTTGTTTTTTTTGTTGGTAAATCGTGAAATATGGCCTATTGCGATTTATAGAAAGAAAAGAAAAAGAAAAATATATTCAAACATCATGAATCTGAGCAATTGGAAGTTAAATTACATCTATATCTAGGAACATCTCTATGCACAAACATATATTATTAAACATCTATATTAATGAACAGAAAATACATGTATTTACAGAGGAATCTCAATCAACCAATCAACTGATTTCTATGTACAGCCACAGAAAACAAGATTTGGCAACTATCCACTTAAATCACCAAGCTCATATGCTGTTGATGGAAAGAATTTGATGCTTTGACAATCATCATTAATTAAAATAGATTTAAATAGGGATAGATATCTGAGCTTACTCTACCATTTAAAAGTTTGGGATTGGTAAGACGTTTATTTTTTTATAATTTGTAATGTTGTTTGAGCTTGTATGAGCTATTTTTACCATTTGTAATGTTTTAAAATGGAATTTATTCCTGTGATACTCATTACACCGGTCTTCGGTGTCATATGTTCCTTTAGAAATCATTTTAATGTGCTGATTTGGTGCTCAAGGAACATTTCTTGTTGTTATCAGTGTTTGACAACAGTTATGCTACTAAAAATGTATTATGTCTCTTGTATCATATACGCCGCTAATGTCCCTTTTGATTAATTTAATGCATACTTGCTAAAAAAGCATGCTTTTTTTTTTAGGTACGGTGAGGATCGAGATGTTTAGGAATATGCAAAATGCTGAAATTATCAGAAAGATGACAGAGGAGTTTGATGAGGTTTGTTGTTGTTTTTGACTGTATTTTTTCCACCTGAAATCATAAATGGTTTCGAATTAACCAATTTCTCTCTGCTCATGGAATCCAGGACAGTGGTGACTACCCTCTCACAATGGCAGGGCCGCAGTGGAAGAAATTCCGATATAACTTTTGCGAGTTCATCATGGTTCTGATCCGTCAGTGCCAGTACAGCATCATCTATGATGAATACATGATGGACACCGTCATTTCTCTGCTCACTGGGCTGTCAGACTCACAGGTCCGAGCCTTCAGACACACCAGCACGCTGGCAGGTCAGTAATTCGCCATTGACCTTCATGTTATACCCGATACTGCACTTGAGTTATTCATTCCTGCCATGTGTCTTGTTTCTGCTGCAGCAATGAAACTGATGACAGCCCTGGTAAATGTTGCTTTGAACCTGAGCATCAATCAGGATAACACACAGAGGCAGTACGAGGCCGAACGGAATAAGGTCGCAGGGAAAAGAGCCAACGAGAAGCTGGAACTGCTGCTGGAGAAGAGGAAAGAGGTGGGATGGCTTCCGTTTCTTCCAAGTTTTGTTCTATGGTCTCACAAACAAGATTCTTTTTTTAATATGGGGTTTATTTCATCTTCTAGCTCCAAGAAAACCAAGATGAAATTGAGAACATGATGAACTCAATCTTCAAGGGTATTTTTGTTCACCGTTACAGGTGAGTGGCATAAAAATAGCAGGTAGAAAACCATTTGTGAGCTATTTGTACTTTTCAGTGGCAGGCGTTTCATAATCGTGTTCTCTTGATTTCTTTCAGAGATGCAATAGCGGAAATCAGAGCTATTTGCATTGAAGAAATTGGCGTTTGGATGAAGTTATACAGTGATGCTTTTCTCAATGACAGTTACTTGAAGTATGTGGGATGGACGCTACATGACAGAGTAAGTGTTTCAGTTGCTCTGTGTGTGTGTGATTGTTTTCAGTAGCATATCCTAGTATGTATTTTTT
>JAUMHQ010000090.1:11694894-11709893 GCA_032361165.1 Enteromius paludinosus | reverse complement strand
GCAGTTACTCCGAGGTTATTGTCCCACTTTCCAGACAAATAATTCGTCGCACTGCGCATGCGTGAAATGCGTTAAAACAATTAACGTAATTAACGACAAAAAATAATGAACGTCGTTAACGCGTTATTTTTGACAGCCCTAATATATATATATATATATATATATATATATATATATGGTTTGTTAGAACAACAAACCTAAAATGTGTATAATATCATGTGCTAGTATAAAGTATTTATGCACAATAACTTTAGAGTTAGTTTCATACCTGTTAATAAATTTCAATGGCACTGCTTAAATATTTGACATTAAATCAAAATTTATAATAAATTCCCTGAATTTTTGGTCACTTTCTGTAGCATTTTCTTATTGGACTGCATTTTAAATGTCAAAATCTAATTTAAAATTAAAATATGAAGAGTTTATTAGCAAGAACAGATAATTTTACATTTCTGAACAATCATGCTTTTTATGGTGTTATCACGGGGTTTCATGATTTAGTTAGCTAGTATTTTTTTTTATTAGTTACTTTTTACCTAATTAAAATAACCCAAATTCAGTTTGATAACTAAAATGCACAATGAAAAACCCAACCTATATGAGTCTTTCTTTAGAGGTTCTCCTTCAGCCAATGGATGTAGTTCCCAAAACTCCGCTTTCCAACAGAAAACGCAAAGGGTCCAAAAGCGAAACCGAGGCATCCATGAAAACCATCTTCTAAGTGATCGACGGTGACGTCCACTCCAGCCTCTTCCAGTCGCGTGGCGTACATGAGTCCGTCGTCTCTCAGCACGTCATGCTCACAGGTCATGATGTAAGCGGGCGGCACGGCCCTCAGCACTTTAATATCAGCTAGTAGAGGCGCCGCTCTCACATCCAGCAGCCCTGGCAGCTTCTCCAGCAGCTCTGGCTCCCCTTGAAGTGGAAACACGGGTTTATAGTTCTTCTGGAAGGCCACCGGAAGAAGCTTGGTCCAGTCGGTCTTGGCTTTGGCTGCTGCTATCTCCTGACCCTGATCCAGAGCCGTGTGGCTGTTTGCCAGCAAAGCAGGAACCAATTTCTGTTCACCATTTAGGTACTCCAGCCAAAAGCGGCCCAGCATTGGTCTGTATAGCATGGGAATGTTGGCATTCTGCTGGAAGGAGGGGGTGTTGAAGTCCAGAGCCTGAAGCGCGGGGTAGACCAGGGCCTGGACTTTAAACTTAATAGGAATGCTACTGTCTGAAGCCACCTGTGAGAACAGAGACAAAGAAATTTGATTATTAGCAATTTTTTACAATGAATATCTTTAATAACATAATAAGACACAATATTTAGGTGTTCATGGTAACACATTATTATATGCACTTACCATTATAATAACAATTAATTATGCATAATTAAATGCAAGTAAGCCTAAGCCAAACCCTAACCCTACCCATTTAGTAAGAACTTCCCTGTAACAAGGATAACTTAAAATAAAGTGTAACCATATATATATATATATATATGTGTGTGTGTGTGTGTGTGTGTGTGATTATAATTATGATAAAAATACATAAACATTCATTATAGTTAATTACGGGTTTTATGTTATTAAAAAAGTTAATATATCATTAACTCGTTACCTTTTAACTCTGAAATGTCAACAAAATGAAACATTTTTCAACCTGACTTTATGCGATGTTCAGATTTCAGTTCTGGAAATGTATGCAAATGAGCGCTTATTAAATTAGATCATGCATAATTTGCATATTTAAGCATAACATACTAGAAGTACAAATCAGCTGTCTTAATGAACTTTTAATAACCCACTGGGAAAGTACATATATTTGTAATGATGACAGTTTGATGCTTGTATTTCTGATACACCTGTTGCGCCACAGCAGCAGCCAAGTTTCCTCCGGCGCTGTCACCTGACACAGCCACCCTTTTCGGGTCTATAGAGTAGAGATTCAACACCTCAGCTGTCAGGACGTGTTTTGAGGCCTGAAAAGCATCATTATACTGATCTGGAAAACGTGCATCCGGTGCCAGCCTGTACCTGAACATAAAATTAATACAAAATATATCAAAGGTGAATAGCTCCTTTAATAACACAAAGACCTGCGCAAGCTCCAGGAAATTACTTACTCAACAGATATTACGACTGCATTCAGCTCTTCAGCCATAGCCATACACTGAATGTAATATGGTTCCATCTCTATAAAGAGAGAGATAGAGCAATTAAAGAGTTTCTATTGTTAGTATTAGTAAAATATCTAAATATATTGACCACATGAGGGCGCTCTGAGACTGCAGCTGCTGAGCAAATCTCTCTCTCAGTGTCTCCAACTTCTAATGAACTCAACAAAACCCTTCATTAGCATGCAATCATATTTTTTAATATGTATAACAGTAAACAATCATCTACTTGTACTGCCGACTGTCCATCCTCCTCCATGGAAATAGACCACGCCTCTTTTAAAGCTCTGCTCCTCCTTCGCTGCAGGGGTTGACTCAAACACTAGAGCTTGTACTCCTCCGAAAGACGCTTCTGTGACTCGGACTTTTGGGCTGGACTCGATGCTTTTGACATTAGTCCAAGCCGAAGTGTATTTAACCAAACCGAATGGAGAAGTCAATCCAAGTTCATGAGCTACAAAACTCTACGAGAGAAAGAAAAGTTGTTTCTGTCAGCAGATCTCTTCAGAAAATCCTTAAATCGGGGCACTTTAGTGCAATTTTATAAAATGAATGTAAAATCTTACCAATTTCATCGTACCACGTATAAATGCATCCATAAACATGAGTTTCCATGGCTCCGATATAGTGCTGGGCAGAGGCTGATAGATATAATAAGCAGCTGCTATTGACAGTAAAACTGTCCCGATCAAAATGGGCCGCATTATTAATTGTGTTAACAAAACATTAAATGAACAGCAGCACAAAATGTCAGTGTTCATATAGTGTGACTTTATGTATGACACTTCACCTGATTACACATAGAGTAAATTATGAAGTCACAGCAGTTGTTTTATGTTAAGAGTCCTCTTTTTTTTATTAATAATTTGATCTGTCAATGGCTTTACATTTATTTATCTTAATTTTTCAGATCAGTTAAGTGCACAAATACATAGTTGTGTTATATAATTCGGTTGAATAACACAATAACATAAAATCCAAGTAAACTTTAAATGTGTAATTGTATTTTTACGACACACAGTAATGTTAAAAATGTAATATAATTTTTCCTATGGATCCATCATGGAGTCCGAGACTTTTATTTTGAAATCATCTTCATGGTCGGTGGCTGCACGTGTCCCTCCACACCAGTCAACTTTGAATGAATGTGCAGTTTTAATGTTTTATTATAAATTTCATTCACGCTATTCCACACTTCTAAAAAATGAACAAGCAGACGAGGCTTCTGATTCGCCTCTTCATTTTCACGATTTAGCAATATCATGCATATTCATATATAATATAACAACAAATATTGCATTTAAGGCATTTTACATCCATGCTGATGATACTGTGTAATTATGAAATGTACTGGCAGCATAAACAGTCCCATACAAATACAGTATGGCCTGAGGATGTGGAACCGGACTCATTTTGTGCACAGAGCACTTTTTTGTCCAAGAGTACTAGAGAAATGTTCAAATACTCACTTGTACGTTGAATGAAAGTATTAATATTCATTTTTAGAATGCATATGTAATACATTTAATTTCTCCCAGGTGCTGTTTCACAGATTCTGCTCTGAAAAGCAGAGATACAGTAATGGTTTATTTCCCAAGGAGATAAATGCATGCATTCAGAATGTATCACTCAGTAAGAAATGAATCTATTTCTTGAGGAGTGATGATGCACATCTGTGCAGACGTCACACCTAGGCGCAGCTGCACAAAACTAGGGCAGAGAGCACAATTGCATGCTTGTGCGCGCGCATAAATATAAATATATACCGCTGCAAGTCATCAGTGTGAAGGACATGAACTGTCTTGTCTAAATATGAGAACTACTGTGTCTAGAAAACTAGAGTCTTGCTTAACTTGTTTCAATTTTTCACATAGGCTTGATTTCACACTTGTTATTTATATGTATTTGTATATTTATAGAACATTTACTGTCTAACTGTTCAATCTAAATACTATATATATATATTCAATAGACATTCAATGTCTATTTTTGGTCAGGACGTGTTTTGAGGCCTGAAAAATCATCATTATACTGATCTGGAAAACGTGCATCAGCCTGTACCTGAACATACAATTGAAACGAAATGTACAAATGAAGGAATAGCTCCTTCAATCATACAAAGACCATAAGCAAGATCCAGAAAATTACTTACTCAACAGATATTACGACTGCATTCAGCTCTTCAGCCATAGCCATACACTGAATGTGATATGGTTCCATCTCTATAAAGAGAGAGATAGAGCAATTAAAGAGTTTCTAATTGTACGTTTTATTAGTAAATATCTAAAAAGCGTTTTATTTCTTGACCACATGAGGGCGCTTTGAGACTGCAGCTGCTGAGCAAACCTCTTTTCTCACACCCAGTGTCTACCACTAAACTAAATTCTTATTTAATATACAAAACAATAAACTGTCATGTGCTTTACTGCCAACTGTCCATCTTCCTCCATGGAAATGGATCACGCTTCTTTAAAAGCCGTCACGATCAAAAGGAAACGCATTAATGATTAAGTTAAAAGACCACTAAACTGAAAAAGGCAGCACATAATGTACGTGTTCATATAGGGTAGCTTTACGCTTGACACTTCACCTGATCATACATAATAGAAATTATGAAAATATAGCAGTTAAAAGTTATTTTAAGCTAAAAGTCCTCTTGTCCACTTTAATTGACTGTTCACCTTTGCAGTTTTTAATAATTTTTTATCTGTCAATTACTTTACATTTATTGCCATTTTGCAGATCAGTTAAGTTCACATAACTATTTGTAAAGAATATATGCTTTTTAAAATTTGTTGTGTTATTTAATTATGTTAAATAACGCAAAAACACAAAAAAAATAAGTATAATTTAAATTTGTGTTTTTTTTAAATAATACATTATATATTAATGTAAAAAAAAGTACTATTATTTCCCCTCTTGGATTCGTCATGGATACATAGACTTTTATTTTGAAATTGTCTTCACGCTTTGTTGGTTGCACGTGTGCCTTCACGAAAGTCAGATAAAGTTTGCACTATCAACTTTGAATGAATATGCAGTATTTATGTTTTCATTATAAATCTCATTCACGCCATTTAACTTTTAAAAAATTAACAAGCAAACGACACTTCCGATTCGTGTCTTCATTTTTATGATTCATTTGGAATATCATACGAATTCAAATACAACAGAACAAATATTACATTTAACACATTTTACATCCATGCTGATGATACTGTGCAATTATGAAATGTACTGGCAGCATAAACAGTCCCGAACAAATACAGTATGGCCTGAGGATGTGGAACCGGACTCATTTTGTGCACAAAGCACATTCGTTTTTATTGTAAACTTGTCCAAGAGTATTAGACAAATTGTTTCAAATACTCACTTGTATGAAATGTATGATCATTAATATTCATTTTTATAATGCATATGTAATACATTTAATTTCTCCCAGATGCTGTTTCACAGGTTCTGCTCTGAAAAGCAGAGATACAGTAATGGTTTATTTCCCAAGGAGATAAATGCATGCATTCAGAATGTATCACTCAGTAAGAAATGAATCTATTTCTTGAGGAGTGATGATGCACATCTGTGCAGACGTCACACCTAGACGCAGCTGCACAAAACTAGGGCAGAGAGCACAATTGCATGCTTGTGTGCGCGCATAAATATAAATATATACCGCTGCAAGTCATCAGTGTAAAAGACATGAACTGTCTTGTCTTCCCATCTGCTCATTAACTGAGAAATATGAGAACTACTGTGTCTTGTTTTACCTGTTTCAATTTTTCAGATGGGCTTGCTTTCACACTTGTTATTTGTATATTTATGGAAAAATCAAGTCTACCTGGTCATTCTTAATATTGTATATATATATATCAATAGACATTGTCTATTTTTGGTCACTCTCTGCAGATTAGAAAAAAATTACATTCTAACTGATCATTTTTAATACTTTTATAAATTATATATGATATAATATATTAACAACATAAAAAATATTTTCCATGACACATATTATTAGAAATTGATTCACATTTGCATAATCTGGATTATCCTGCATTGTATGGCCTTGCATGCACTATAAGCCCAATGCTACTAAAACAATTGTGTATTGTTACTGAAACAGTTTCAATAGCCTTGGGATTGATCAGTGTGCTTTTCTCCGCTTACATAATCTATTGCATTGACATGTTGCACAGCATTTGAAATCTAAAAACCATTACTGAATATTTGAAATCAAAATATATTTAACACAACATAAAAAAACGAAAAAACTAGAGGTTCTCCTTCAGCCAGTGGGTGTAGCTCTTAAAACTCCGCTTTCCAACAGCAAAACGAAAGGGTCCAAAAGCGAAACTAAGGCATCCATGGAAACCATCCTCTACGTGATCGACGGTGACGTCCACTCCAGCCTCTTCCAGTCGCGTGGCGTACATGAGTCCGTCGTCTCTCAGCACGTCATGCTCACAGGTCATGATGTAAGCGGGCGGCACGGCCCTCAGCACTTTAATATCAGCTAGTAGAGGCGCCGCTCTCACATCCAGCAGCCCTGGCAGCTTCTCCAGCAGCTCTGGCTCCCCTTGAAGTGGAAACACGGGTTTATAGTTCTTCTGGAAGGCCACCGGAAGAAGCTTGGTCCAGTCGGTCTTGGCTTTGGCTGCTGCTATCTCCTGGCTCGGAGCTGGGGTTGTGTGGTTGTTTGCCAGTAAAGACATAACATGTCTTGGATCCCCGTTTAGGTACTCCAGCCAAAAGCGAGCCATGAGGGGACGGTGAAGGATGGGAATGTTGGCGTTCTGCTGGTACGAGGGGGTATTGAAGTCCAGAGCCTGAAGCGTGGGGTAGAGAAGGGCCTGAACTTTGAATTTAATAGGAGGACTATTGTCCAAAGCCATCTGTGAAAAGAGAGACAAAATTTTTATTTTCAAATGTTCTCTTTTTTAATCTTTCTATGAAGTGTTACAACCTAACTTGACAGTATTTGGCATTTTTTCAGCAAACACAGTGAAATTAATTTGAAGTGATTTCTCACACCTCTTGTGCCACAGCAGCAGCCAGATTGGCCCCGGCGCTGTCACCTGACACAGCCACTCTTTTCGGGTCTATAGAGTACAGACTCAACACCTCAGCTGTCAGGATGTGTTTTGAGGCATGAACGGCTTCGTTATACTGATCTGGGAAACGTGCCTCTGGGGCCAGTTTGTACCTGAACATACAAATTATAAAAACGACAGCTGGTAAATAATGTAATTAAGGCTCTTAAAGAGTTGTAGCAATAAAATTATACAGTAGAGAATTGCTTACTCAATTGATATTACAACTGCATCCAACACTTCAGCCATAGACCAGCATTGAAGGTAATATGTTTGCATCTCTTCCAAGAAAAAAAACAAAAGTTACTAATATGTTTTCCTCACTTCTTCTGTGTCCAACATACAGCACATTAAAAAGATCATTTATATGAAATCACACTTACTTCCACTTCCGAGGGTCCATCCACCTCCATGGAAATAGACCACTCCTCTTTTCAAATGTGGGTCTTGGTCTGCCGCTGTGGACTCAAACACTTGTGCCTGCACTCCTCCAAAAGACGTTTCTGTGACCCGGATTGCTGGGCTGGACTGTGGACCCTTTATTTCATCCCATGATGCAGCATACCTTGCAATATCAAAAGGTTGACCCAGTCCAAGATTATGAGCTAAAAAGCTCTATGGGGAAAAAAAAAGACTATGAGTTAGAGGGATCAGAGAGCAGGATTGTTAAACGCTCTCTCTGAATTAGCAAATCTCTTTACGAAAATTCCTTTTATTCTGAAGGGACATAAGGAATGTTTTTTTAAGCATTACAGGCTTAAATTCAACATCTTTAATTTATATTGTTTGTATCATTGTATTATTATTGTATTTTATTTTTGAATTACATAAACCATTCATGTATGGTAAATTACAACACATAAAATGTTTGGTGATTTTAGCATTTAAAAAACAATTAAAATAATACTACATTAACAGAAATGTCAAAATGTGAATAGCTCTTTTTTAAATTATATTCAATCAATTTAATTAAAAATATGGTGAAATAACAAATGATCAAAAAAAGGTTTTATTTTTTTCTTTTGGCAAATTTTACTTCTTAATTGTAGCTTTGTATTTGTTGTTAGAAAATATAGATTTAATTTATTGTCAGAAAAATAAGAAAAATAATCAAATGGTATCACTATATAATTTGTTAACAAAGTTTAAAATTACGTTTAAATATTGCATCCACATTTAAATGACAATTCTGCATATTTGTATAATGCAGCAGTCTATATATTATATAACGGAAAAATGCATAGCTTACCACATGCATTACACCACGCAATATGGAATCCATAAACATGAGTTTCCATGGCTCTGATATAGTGCTGGGCAGAGGCAGATAAATATAATAAGCAGCTGCTATTGAAAGCAAAATCGCCACGATCAAAATGGACCGCATCATAATTATAGTTCCAGTTAAAATAACACAAGAAACTCATGAAACTATACCGGTCTCAGAGTTGACATAGTGACTGACTGTATGATGTTGTAATACCTCATCTGACCCCAGAGAGCAGTGGTTTTGAAATCACTGCAAATTTTACATTAAAAGTCTTCAGGGATAAGTGCTCTGAAGCCATCGTTTTTAATTTCGTGTAGTTGCTATGCTATTATTTGTTGATGGTTAGCGTTTATTTATTACTCATGTTTTGTTAACATTTCGAAAATCGCACAAGCGTGTAAGAATACGACGTCTCACGTTCATTTAAATTGTTTTTGTTTGCACTGCATTCTACTAGTAGACGGGGACTTTTAAGTTGAAATGTTCCTCACGTTCTGTCATATAACAGTTGTTTAAATACGTCACGTTGGAATGTACTGTACATCAGACATCTGTGAACGCACTACACATGCTATACTATTTTACTGATTGTACTACAAATGCTATTACTGCTACCACTGCTGCAATTCTTATTATAAAGTTATGTAGCCTACAACTAACAAATATATTTATCGTGGTAATTTCGCACGTTTTGAAATAGTCCTGACTCCTGTGTGAGACGTTGTGGTTAATGTCCTGATAAAGCACGATTTAATTCCAGGCCGTGCACAAATCTTTTAAATATGAGATCTGACCACTCTAGTAATGCTAAAGACCACTAAGGGGAGCTGTAGTCTCTCTTTTACAACGTGCTCGCCTATTAATTTCACACTCATCACCTTACTTCCACACAAATAGCCCTATAAACCTAATTAAACAGAGTAGCATTTAATTTTCCCACTCATATTTACTGTGGCTGTAATGTGTGTAGCCATGCAATTTGAGGTTGAAATTATACATGCATTCCACCATTGTGGATTATTATTGAATATTTGTCCAAAACAAAATCCTGTGCATCATGTTTGAGGATGTGGAACGCGCAAAGAGGAACTCAATGCGTTTGTGGACAAAGCACGTGAGTTATAAACCAATGATGCGCTTTACACCAATTGTATGTTTATTTATTACGCGGTGGTAAAATTATGCATGGTCCACCTCGCCTTTAATTCAAAGCAAACTTCCACAACACCAACCAATTCAGAAAACCCCCCATTAAACTCTCTTGTGTTCACGTTTTCCTCGTCTATCCTAACAGAGCAACCTCTTTTGTCTTCGTTATGAGTTGAGACTCGTGTGAGTGATGAATGGCGCGGGAGATAACTCGGAGTTTTACGGTAAACTGTAACACCCCCATGTGCGCTTCCACATAATTGACATGGCGGAATTCCACACTGGTCTGGTCCGGTCCACCGTGGGCTTCGCAGCAAAGGAATGACATGCTTTCTGTCACGGGCATTTAGGGACTAAAGTGTTATTAAGCAAGATTTACAGAATCCGAGGTAAGTCGGCGAGTTTTGTTCAAAATATTAACGCGGTAATGGAATTTTCCGGAGACACTGTTTCGCAAAGTTTCAAGTTGCAGAAAGCGCGAGCCGGCTGAGTCTTTGATGGGAAAGGGAAGTCTCGAATTGAATGGGAAACGAAACGAAACCTAAACGAAAGTTAGTGCGTTAAACTCTAAAACAATGCTGGTTTGCTTGACTTTTATTTTATTTGAAAGTTATATTTTAACTATTCAATACCTGAGTTGTTCCTGTGTACTCTTTATGCAGGATGATAAAAAGTAATTCGTAAACATCATTAACGCAGTTTCATCCAAATTCAATGTCACTTGTGGTGCCTAAGTGAGAATTAACAGAGGAGGCTTTTATAACACAATCATTCTCTTTTTTGTATTCTGTCCACTGCATTTTTTCACGGAAAATTCTGGAAATACAGGAAACCTTTTTTTTTTTTTTTTTTTTTTTATCAACACAGGGGCCTGTTTGTGTAATTTAAAAAATGCTGCGATCATATGCCTTATAAACCTATGACAAAGACATTTGCAAAATGACACGTCAATTCCCAGCAAGCTGTTTGCTTAAGCGTAATAATACACTTTCGTAATGGCTGGATTGTTACATCACTGAAATGAGCGTGACGTATGTTGCCTATTGCGTATATATATATATACAATTCAGTTTCGTCTGCATTGCTATCATAATAATGTACACTCAAGAGAAGCGTCCTATAGTAAAACTGTGAACTTGCATTGTAGAGTAACGCTCTTTGATTCGTTTCAATGATTCAATTGAACCGGCTCACAACGACGACTCATTCTTTAATGGGACTGGATCAGTCCGTGCGGTCCTATAAAAACTCACTAAACCTGAGAAACGTATATTTCGCCTATTAATATACAGAGCTGACGATACCGTGTGTGAAGGATTTGATTGGTGGGAAAGTAACTTTAATAAGAGTCGTGTTTTGATAATGTACACGCACACACACACACACACACACACAGACAGACAAAGAAGATGTGCATTACCAGTAAAACGAATTGGTATTGTTTACTAGTTAATCGCATGTCACGTGATGACAAAATTATGTCACGACCGAAAGATTCCCTGAATCATTTTGTTGAATCGAATCAATGTTTACTGTTTCCTTCAAGTATGATAGTGTTGAAATGTGAGCGGTTGTTTAAAAGATTGTACTGTATCAAAATGTGAGTTAGGAAAACGCATTCAGCTGGTGTCGCGGATAATTTCGTGGACCGGATCTTTTAGCCAGAGGAAACCCGATCCCAAATACATGACGTCATGTGACATTCCAGAGCGAATCTTGAGGTGCAGAAAGCAGACTTCGGAGACTCCAACCTTTGAATCAAACTTGATTTCTCCCCTTTAAGTCACTGCTGTAGAATTCATAGAGCTGGGAAAAGATGTTCTGTGATGTGAAAGTTATAAACAGCGGTGCAAACAGCTCTTTTATTATATCAAACACAGGGTTTTGCAGAATGATACTGTACATGCTAAAGTTTTATTGCAAGTGATGCTTTAAATTAAGTCCTGTGAAGGAAATGCACATTTCTGTGGCGGTAACCTGACCACGGGGTGAGCACTGATTTGTCAGCATCTCACACCCCCATTAAAACACACAGGCGTACCCTGACCCCTCCCAACCCTACAGCCCATTGGCCCCAAACGTTAAAAGAATGTGGTGCTTGGGGGTATTTTCTAGAGTCCCATTCCATTCTTTGGCTCAGTCTCCAGTTCTTGTGATAACGCCAGGCTATATTTAGCGCTTTATACACTGCTTAACATTTAATGCAAATACACATCGCAGATAAGTTTTGACCGATTACCCACTTTTTTTCTCCACCACTGCATTCTCATCCTGTACCGTCATGTGTAGTACACCTGGATCTCCACTGCCCATAACCTCCCTTTGATAAGTGTTTGTGCTAATTGCGTTGGAAAGTCAAACATTTGCCTCCATCATTTCCTAAGTGCGATTGTAATGATCTGTTGCGTTGTCCGTACTCCTTTATTGTCGTTATTGAATCCGTTCAGCCAAATTATTGCTAATGCAACTGAGGGGGTAGCTGAGATGTTCTTATGAGAAACCCATGGTACATTTGTAAAACATTTAGGCTTTTAGCAGAAGGAAGGGTGGTGGTGGTTAAAGATCTGGTTTAGGAATGGGTGATTCATGGAGAATTGTTGTTAACCCTGATCACCATCATGCCCTTGATCAGACAACCCACGGTTCCCTGCTGTTTTGTGTATAATTTTTTCCCCCCACTGTTTTTGGTTATGGTTAAGGAGACCCATAAGTATGAGCAGAGTCGTTCCGGTCCTTGAATTTGATTGGCAGTGTTTCAGAAGCACTGATGTAGTTCAGTAGAACTTCTCATTAAATGCGTGAGTCATTCATTTAACCGATTTGCTCAAAATCACTGACTCTCTGTGGAATGAAAACAACCGCCTATCTTTATTAATGAGCCATTGATTCAATTATGCAACTGCAATTCTTGTCTATTTCTAAAATTAATTTCAGTTCAAAACTGATTCTGTATCAACACTCAACAGTGGTTGTGTGCATTACATTTGGTTGGTGCAGCAAAGTTGAGGTGTTTCTCCACTTGATCTCCAAGCTGTAATTTAGTTTTTAGGTCCAATGGAATGCACACGAATGGGTTTTTAGGTGCCGAGACCAAACTTTTCCCCCCGCCCTTTTATCTCATCAGCCATCAGTTGCTGGAGGCAGGATTGATTAGTGGACATAGGTCCTTGTCTCTTCTGCTGAGCATCACAGTATGTTTGATCATAATAGCCAGATCCAGCAGTGCTTTGCATCAGATGTTTCATGACTTGGGTGATCTACCTGATACTAAGCGTAACATGTTTGGTACAGATGTCTGAAACCTGAATACAAACCAACCTAGCCTGCCTTTTTGTAGCTGAGGCCCAAATCAGGATAAGGAATGTGACCTGTTGACCTTTTTAGAAGAAGAGGGAGGGAAAGTGACTATGGGGAAGAGTGCTGCCTATGTTAATTCTGTACATACATGCACATGTTTATTCCCACTTTTGCATGGCTGGAGGTCTGTAGAATGTGATTTTTGAAATACGGTAAATTGACTGACTAACTGTTTTATATGAAAACATCAGTGTGGGTGTTACGATAAGAACATGATGATCATTGATTCACTAAATAGAACTCATAGAAGTTGTTTGTTCAGAAGTTAAAATAAAGAGCCATAAATAAAGCATGTATTTTGTGATGAGGACACTGTTCACACGTTCTGGTTTGACTCCAGCTCATTAGAGTCATTTGCTTGGGACTGTACTATTGATTCACTAAAAAAAGAACCGGTGCATAAGAGTCGTTCAGATATTAATAGTGAGTTGATTGATAGGCTCTAGATTTGATCTATCTACTCAATCTGTAGCTGTCCACTTTTATTCTGTCCCTGCTCACGATTTGGATGTTAGGGGTGTGAAACTGTATAAATTTCTCCGATGTGACCCTGGTCTGCGCAACTCCTCTGTGTGACTGGAGAATATGATTCACTCAGCCTGACCCAGTTAAGATGCTCCTCTGCTCCTTCTCAGCGCTCAGAGGCTGGATCACGTTTCATATTGGGGTTACGCAACACTGAATTTTGATCCTGGGAATCTTCTTTCTCTGCACTGTCCCCAATTTTTTTTGTCCCCTCTCTCCTAGTGTCTTTTACTGTAGGTTCTGTAAGGTGAGAGTCGATGAAGTTTCAGTGCAGGCTGTAACAGGGTCAGCTTTTTTGAGCTCAGCTGGGTGTGTAAATGCGTTATTGTGCCTTCAGGGAGGAACCAGGTCGTGCTCTGGAGTCTGCGGTGTCAGTATTGGGTAACACCTTTATCTGTTAAACAGGACAGAGGCACTGAGATGGGTCCTGATGCTGTTATATAGACAGAAAGAAAGAGAAAATATCATGAATAATTGTCTTCGATGGAACCGAGGTTTATTGAAGAACATATTTTGCTCTTGAGAAACTTACTTTAGTAATCTCTTGAGTATCAGAAAACAGTCACAAACTGTTCTCAGATTTGGCAAGATACTAAAGTCTGAAGTCAAATGTACGAGATCAAAATGATCTGGGCTGGGCTATCCACGTTTTTTTTATAGCTCTATGCTCACACTGTTATGAACTAATCTGAAGCACGTTTGAGCACTCGAAATTAAGGAGCAGTGTACCCTAAAATAAAACTTTACTCATCCTCGTGATGATTTCGGTCTGCACATGATTAGTGGTTTCTATAATATCATAATTGTTGCTTTAATGATGTGCGAGCAGACATGATCGAATACGCCACTTTTAGAATGTCACAATTTTTACTCCTAACATTATTTATGCAATTGTAATTGCAGGTTCATTGCATGCATGCCACCTCTAATCAAAATATCTAAATGCCACTTCAGATGCAGCATCTGCGCCGCATCTGCAATGCAAATATGCATTTGTTGATACATATTTCAGTTGAGTAGTAGCCTCTTTTTTTTTAATCTAATTCAGTTTAATAATTAAATGTAGAGTTCGACACTAAAGATGATGCATACATTTAATAAAATGAGAAAGGTTTCCATATAATAGTAAAAATGCTGCTAATGGCTTTTAAAGGAGCAAATATTACTTCTTAATTGAAATCACTATTTATAATATCTCAGATAATATCGAAATGGCCTATTTTTTGTCTTTAATTTCCCTCCCCCTACATATGATAGCTTTTGAGCAAACTGGAATGTATGATGCTGTTCGCTGAAAAATGAAATCTCATTTGCGCTTGGACAAACTCATATTATTATGTGCATTGTGTGGTTAATTTAGACCTAAAGGCTGTTTACATTAAAGGTGCCATAGAATGGAAAACTGAATTGACCTTGGCATGGTTGAATAATAACAGTTCAGTACATGGACA
>JAUMHQ010000090.1:11580720-11593622 GCA_032361165.1 Enteromius paludinosus | reverse complement strand
TACCTAAGCTACATACCTTCTATGTACATATCAGAGAACAATTTAAAATATTCTCTCAATGCATTCTATGGCACCTATAAGTAAACCAAATTGAATATTATTCATAATTCATTAACCTATTCATACCCTATTATTAATGTCAATAAACAAAGCCAATTTAGAATAAATACTACAGAAAAGAAATGACATCAGAAATGTCAGGCCTCTATCAGTACTGCATTCGCTCGCTAAATCAGCAGCTCTACCCAAAGCTAATTTCACGGTGTCTGGAGCATCTTGGATGAATAGTGGGTCATTTCTTTAAAAGTAAGTTGATCACATGTGCTGTTCTGTTTCGTTTTGGAGTCAGTCTTGTCAAACGGATGTCTTCTGCTTCACTCTGTAGGGCTGTAGCAGCATGACTACGCATCTCGGCTGGAGTTTGCAGAGCTCATCTTAACAGGGTGCTTTTTGTACTGTAATTGTGATCCTGAAAAAAGGACCTCACGTTCACGTTCCGGATCTGTCTATTTGGGTCAGATTTGAAACTGAGATGAGTGGTCTTATACTTATTAACTGGGGATCTTTGAACTCTTGGACTCCTGCATTGCTGCAAGGCAGTTTAATTAGTCCAAGGGTTGTAGGTTATGACCTCGCTGACCTGCAAGAACAGATGAGCATTTGAGAAGAATTGATCGTTATATTTGACTGGATGCAGGTAGGCCAAGCATTGAAGTTATGGATTATTAAAAACCCTTTAGAGCTTTGTTGGAGAATTCCTGCGTAGGTCACCAAAGAGATATCGCGATAAGAATACGAATTGTTCGCAAAGATCTGTAACAAGAAATTCAGGAGTTTGATTTGCTCTGAGTCCCCTGCGGAAAATCCCACACAGCCCTTTCTCCAGTGGTGCGCCATTTTGGGAGATCCAGAAAGCCATTAAAACGTGCCCTGTATTAGAAGAAATAGGTTCTGGGTCAGGATGTGCTGCGCTGGGACCGCTCATCTCCCACTCACATGACACTGCTTTTGAGAGAAATCTGCTGTGAAGGAGAAAGAGAGAAATGTGGGCACTTTTTTGTGAGTTATCTTTTCAGGCACTTTTAAAGATTTTAGGAAAGCGTCACTATGTCTTCACACACACACACAAAATTGTTGTCATTTACTCCGCCAAACCAGCTTTACTTACTCTCTTATGCAACACAAAAGGAGATGTTTTGAAGAATGTTGATGCTTTTATGTTCAGTTAAGCAAATCTTTTTTTTTTTGACATTCTGCTGTACTGTCAATATTTCCTGTTTATTTTCCGTGGAAGAATGAAGTTGTAAAGGTTTCATGGAACTGGATGATGGGTAAATGATGAATAGTTTTCATTTGATGTAAATTGGAATTCTGACATGTAATTTCCTGTATTTGAAAAATACCTGAAAAAGATTGAGGCCTGTTAAGTGTGTTTTTTTAGTTTTATTTGTCTATGCTTAAGTTTTCAGGTTCTTCCCCTTTAAAGCAACATCACTTCAGCCTCACACATTCAGATGAACATATTTGGCCTCTGAGCGTTGCATTTTTGAGACTGCATGTCAAGTTAAAAATAGTTCAGGTTTAAAATATGAGTCAAGACCCCAGCATTCTGTTCGATTCTGTTGCACTCTGTTTCAGGCTAGAATACTTTATTACAACTTCGCTCTGATTTCTGCCCTGATTTGCAGACTAAACGAGTTTATACTGGTTGGCGTTAGTCAGAACCACCCCGCAAACTTGAGTTGAGAAAACGTTGTAGTTTTTTTTTTTTTTTTTTTGGACTATGATTACCTTCAGTCAGAGAACATCACAAATGCTCAGGAAACAAAAGATGCAAAAGTTGTCAATGGGGCAATAACTTTTTAAGGTACATAATATGCACTTATTAGGAGCAATAAGGTACAAAAAATTACCTTTTGAAGAGATACTTCTGACAACTTTTTGTACTTTTTTTATTTTTTTTCTGAGATTGTACACATTTAATATTTTGAGCTGATTGGAACTCAAATCACCTTAGCAACCACATACCAACTCCCTGACAACCACCCACAACACAACGCAACACCCTTGGAGCACCAAAAGTTTTCGAGCAAAGCACCTAGAAATCTAGCTCCATATTATGAGTGAAGGCTTTGCATGTTCTTCTCACCCATACTTTATGATATAAACACAGCTTATGGTTAAATGAGGAAGCTTCCACAATGAGGCTCTAAATAAAACACCAACTTCCTGCATTCCATAAGTGACTGCAGGGCATGTGGTCTTTTGAAGGCTGTTCTCTGAATGGAAGATGACTGAAAAGATTCTGGCCCCTCCAAAGCTCTCTGAGACTGAGCTGAGAGGGTCACACTAGGTCACATGTCTCAGGAACAAGAGGAGCTGTCTGTAGAAGAGTGTGAAAATCACAAACCTCCTCCGCCTTCCAGGCCTGTTGCTAGGCTACAGAGAGGAAGTGGTGCGTTGTGCTTTTTTTTTTTTCTTTTTTTTTTCGCACTTGGCACCCTGTGTCTACCGTTAAGCGGTACAAACATACACCAGGCTTGCAGTGACAAATGACTTCCTGATCCTGATTGTACAATACTAACTGTTCCGTTTTCACGACTTGTACAAAGACATATATATATGGCTGTCATCGCTGTTGTTTGGCTTCCCTACCTTCCAGCAGATACCGTCTTAATTCTCACAACTGGAGTGTCGAGTATAGCCAATAGCAGCCGTGATGATGAAACCGCACAGCAATGTCTTCCTCACAGCATTTTGCAGCTACGGTTACAGTGCATTACTACCGCAATCTCTCCGATAGCCATTTACAGTCATTTTAGATATAATGGGAACAGACCTCAGTATGCATTTCAGCTGCCAGTCTAGATTAGAAAGGTCCTGTGAACGCATAGTGTGCTTATCTGTTTGGTTTCTAAAAGCATTCATTCACGCAAAGGAAAAAAAAAATTGCTGACTTCTCTGAAAAAAGTATTTTTTTTTTTTTTTTTTTGTAAGCGTAAAGCATCCTATGACTTTGTTGAATTGTGTAGTTTTGTTCACAGCCATATTTGTTATTTTTGCACTATAGTTTGTGTACCATTCTATATATTTTCTGTGTTAAACACCAAGTCTTCCTATTGCACCATGTGCAGTATGCAGCACTTATATGGGGTACTGTTTCCTGTAATGCATAGCAGGCAATGTGATCCTTCAGTTCCATTTTTATGATCTCTTTCTTAATTCATTACTTAATTAATAAGACTTTACCAGTGAAAAAAAGTATGAATAAGAATGTTTGTCATATACATATTTAAATTACTTATTTATTAGTAAGATGTATTTTTGGCATTGTTTTTACGTTATTATGATAGGTCACTGTAAAGGAGACTTGAAGTGAAACAGGAGAGAGATTCGAAATCAGGATGACCTGTTTTGTTTTGGTTTTAGTTTTTTGCTGCCCACAACTATTGGCACTAGGGTTGGGCGATGTCCACCAATTTGGCATTGTACGATGTCTAATGTGAAACATCGCAATGGATGATGGCATCGTCGTCGTAGGCAGCAGTTGTTGTTGGGGGTGGGGGATTGTTTAGTTGTAACTAAAACACCAAGCCCCGCCCCACGACTGGCAAAAATGACAAAAACAGTGTTCGTGTGAGCAGGTGAGAGAAGATCGAGGGCAGGGATGATCGCGTGCGAGTGCTTGAATTGCGTGCGGATGACACATCAAGCACGTGCAAGGGTTTGAAATGAGCTTGCGGGCCCTGTTTCTTCGCATGTACATCTGTTTTCCTCTCTCAGAAATAATTTACCGTGCTGGCCAGCATCAGTGGTGCGCTCGCTTATTAATGGCATAGATTTGCCGCCATCGATTAAGTGTGTTTTTCGCAAGCTGGTTGCTGCTAGGGCGGTGGGGCGGAGGATCACGATGGAAGCATCATGATGTCTATCGGCCATCGGCGATAGACGATGACCCAACCCTAAATGGCACCGACATTTTATTTTCTTAGGGGCCAAGCACCTATTGTTTGGGAGTGTTCCTATTCTTCATCTTCCATTTCTTCTGCTAATTCTTCTAAGGCAGCCCATAGAACAGTTCGCGCCAAAGTCGTGAAATTTGGCACACTGATAGAGGACAGTCTCAAAAGTATCCATGGCAAATTTGAAGTCTCTAACTCAAACTCCCTAGCGCCACCACTTGTCCAAACGTATGCTTAACATTATGCTGTTAACTTTTGAAACAGATGCCAATCTTCATCTAAAGGCTGTTTCTCGGTGAAACTTTGACAAATTGATGCCAAACTTTGTATGTGACATCATCACCTCACGCTGACCAAACCACACCATTTTGGTTATAGCACCTCCTATTGGTCAAGAGTCATAAACCATTAATTAACCATAATTATGAAACTTTTGTTTGCATTGTTTGTGTTTGTTTCTATTGGCACTGACATTTGATTTGATCTGATTTGATTAAACTATACAATTGTTATAAAACTCATACCATGAGTATAGTATCAGCTGCTGACATGACATTAAAAACGACCTACTTAAGTAAAATTGACTACACTTAAATGTAAGACATTTTTAGATTAAAAAAAATATGGTCAGCTTCACTGTGTTTAAAAGATTTCTATAAAAACACGTACTTACTAAAATGCAAAATTGATGTTATTTTAAAAGTAAATATGGTTATTTAGATAAAAACAACTAAGTTTATCATGAAATGTAACAAGGTCATGTGACGACAGTTTGAAACACTTTGCGTTTTGCTTACCGTTTTGCATATTGCTTCTAAAAATACAGCATACCCGTGCAGTATGTTAATATTACTTTCTGTGCACAGTTATATTTATCATTAATACTGCACAGTCGGCACATTTGCGTCTTGCTTTTTTTATGGCTTATGGCAATTGAGGACAGTCTTATCTTATACGTCAACGGTCCAGAACTTTTCAGTTAATCTTTGTCAAGATGGCAGATGGTTTTTCCAGTTAGCAGTCGGCCCTGTGAATCTCCTCATCAGGAGAGACATGGAGCTGTAGGGTGCAAATCCATCACACATGCATCCCTTCACCACGTCCACACATCTGATTCATTAATATGCCAGCTTAATTTATTACGATTAGTCGGATGTAGTATTATGAGGATTGGCTCATGTGTTCTGTCACAGATGTTTCAAATAAGCCAACATTTTTGTCCAGTCATCATGTTTTCCAGTTCAAAAGCTTTAAAACCACCAAGCCCTATCGAAAGCAACCACTCAGAACAACCTAGGAAAACCACTCAGGTCACTTCAAAAACTACATAGCAATCACCTAAAACACACAGCATGTTATTATATGATTAATGAGGAAACTGCAGGGTGTTTGTGAGTTGATGAATGGCTATTAGTGCTGTCAAAAGATTAATCGCATTCAAAATAAAAGTTTTTCTTTACATAATATATTTTTATGTTCTGTGTATATATAAATACAAACACATGCATGTATATATTTAATGAAAATATGTTACGTTTATATATTAAATATATTTAGATATAATATTAAATATAAGAAAATAAATATGTAAATGGATTTACATGTAAATGCTTTCAAAATATATACTGTATGTGTGTGTTTTAATATAAACATAATAAACAAACACAGCATAAACACATTTTTTGGATGCGATTAATCGCAATTAATAGTTTTACAGCATTACCAACTAAATCGAATGTAACATTAAAATAAACAATGGCGATGCATAATTAGTCCAAATAAAATGGAAATTCAAATGTAGAGCTTGTAATGCCTTGTTTTCAGAGATGCTCCATTGTTTAACATGTGTTTGGAAACACAATGTGTGCAATGTTCACTTTCTTAACTTTTAACGTTTGCGTAATTTCCTACATTTTTGTGGACTGACATCTACAGCATTTCATTTTTGTTAAATTATTGAAATTGTAACCTAAAATCTTGGGTTACTTTAAGCGAATATTTTACATCCAGAGGTTTTAGCTGACAAAATTTTTTGTTAGGAACCTTTAGGATGGCTGATAGATAAAGCAGATGTAAATAATACTTAAAAATACTGTTATACGTTAATATTGAATTGACCGAAAAAAAGTTGAATAATAAAATTAAATGTAATACTACTGAAACAAGATTTGATGCCAGTAATAAAAGATATATAATTGGTTGAACATAAGTTTAAATAAGTTATTTGATGCTCAAAATAGTTATTGGATGCTTAAAATGGCATCAAAGAAATGATGTAAGCCTTATCTGAACTCAATATGGTTTGTATGGGTTTCTCTACTTTCCAGTAGCGGTTAAAATTGTTTAATGAGCACTGGTGGGACTTGTATGACTCCCTTTTTCAATCTTCCCCTCCTTCTCTCACCGAAACATCTCAGAATCAAAGCGCTGGGAGTGTGTTGGGTGAGGAGATGAAGTGTGCATAATTCATTCTGAAAAGCACACACTGGGTGATTCTGCCGTTCAGATGAATGCACTTCTGCTCTGATCTGCTGCCGTACCTCCCGCTATTGTCCCAAAACACAGGACCTGCTGAGCGCACAGATGATCTGCGTCCGCAGTGTCTGTTTCTCTCGTTTCTGGTTAGGAAATCAAATTTGAGCTTGGGGGAAGTGAGGAACAGAACAGGTAAACAGGAGGGAATTGGGGGAGACCCGGGACAGTGATTTCCACTTCCACATTCCTTTGGTTGCGTAATGCTTTTGGAGATTCGTCCAATCCAAACAGAGTCTTCATCTGGTGGCATCGTAATGCACACACACACATTCACAAACACGAAATGGTACAGCCAAGGTTTTTGGGTCTGTTTCAATCATTCTAGGAAGCCTGTGTGTGTGCGTGTTTTCTTTGCTGTTACGTAATGTTGCCGCTTGCCAGAGAGGCTTACATCCACCTATTCTTTTGCCACAGATAGATCTCATCACCACATGTTCAATAATGCCAGTATGATGTTTGTATGACAATTCTGAATGATATTTCCTCTCCCTCTTATCTCCCTCCCTTCAGGGACGTCATGTTAAGACTGGCCAGCTCGCTGCAATCAAGGTCATGGATGTCACTGGGGTAAGAGCCCTCTCAGTTTCCTGTTTCTCTCTATGTTGGTTTTCCTTTTACACTTACACTTCACTTGTTGTATGATGTCATTTAAACGCAAACGTGAGTGGGTCATGCTTAACCTAGTGTAAACCGCCCATAAGTGTGAGTGTGTGTGTGTGAGAGAGCCCTGTGATGCACTGGCCATCCGTTCTTGGTGTCCCCCAACTGTGGACCAAAATGCTGGGATGGGCTCCAGTGATCCAGCAGAGTTTAAAGCAGTATAGAAGAAAAGAATCAGGGCTATAACTGCCATCGACTTTAAAAATATGTTATTATTCGAGAAAATATGAACATATTATGATATAAGTACTTAAAAATCATGGGAGCCTTTGTACAAATATTTTTTTAAAGGCTGCATATATGTTTAAACATGCATTATAAATTGCTAGTATTAGTAATATATTAATGTTGTAAATATGATAAAAATGTCAAATTAATGATTTGGAGATTAAGAAACATTTCTTGTTATTATGAATATGTAGTATTTCAGGGAAACAATTTCTATTTTTTTTTCTCCCTGTTTTGTTTGTTGTATAGAAAGGTTAAATTAAAATTAAAGTATAGGAAACAATGCCTTTAATGTCACTTTTAATGCCTTTAATGTTACATAAAAATATTATGTGTGTTTAAAAAAAAAACCTTACTGACCCCTAATTTTGTACAATACTGTATAATAACACTTAATCACATTTTGGTAATACTTAAGTATAGAGATCAGTTCTCAATATTAACTAGTTGCTTATTTACATGTCATATTGGCTGATTATTACTATTTATAAAGCATATTCTACATCCATAATCCTACCCAATACCTAAACTTAACAGCTCCCTTAGTAACGATTAACAAGAAGCAAATTAGTAGGTTATTGAGTCAGTGGTTTATTAATAGTTTTAAATACTTTGAATTGTCATATTTATGTAATTTTATAGGTTGAAGCCTGACCGAGCAACAGTCTCAGTTTAGGGCGAGACTATCTGTTTGGCTATAACAGTGATACAAATGATAAAAGTGTAATAAATTAGATGGTTATATTAAGTATGTACAGTAGAGCCCGACCGAAAAAAGATTTTGAAGGCCGATACGGATAGAAATATTTGTTGGTTTTAATATCCGATATTTATTCATTCATTTTTTTAATTTCAGAAACGCACAACAAAACATTAACAGATGTCCCTAACATGAGTTATTTATAGTTATTTATGAGTTTTAACTAACATAATATGATAATGCATTTTAAAAATAAATTGTTTCTTTTATTGTCACAAAAGAACAGAGGAACATCAAAATATCTTAAAGTTCTGATAAATAAAATAGAAATTTTACATATGAAACAAAAACACAACAATCACCAAATCAAAGTTACCAGTAAGGGTGTTTTGTCGCTTTTTATTTTATTTTTGAAATATTCATTTATCGGCCATTATAAATGCCGATACCGATAGTTTGGAAAATGCCTAATATCGGCCTGCCGATAAATCGGTCGGGCTCTAATGTACAGTAGTAAAAATTAGTTAATAGTTTCCTGACAATGACTCACTCACAGACAAAGAAACCTGGTGTTTCCCTGCTCTGTCTGAAGCGTTGTCTGTTTTGTTTGACAGGATGAGGAGGAGGAGATCAAAGCTGAGATCAACATGCTAAAAAAATACTCCCACCATCGAAACATCGCCACCTACTATGGTGCCTTCATCAAGAAGAACCCACCTGGCATGGATGACCAGCTCTGGGTAAGTCTAAATTAGGTGTAGGCAGAAGGAATCAGTGCATTTTAGTGTTTAAATGTTTCATTATTTATGTGTGTAATGCAATACAGTGTTAGCGAGTTAAAAATAGTGATGTTTTGAGTAGTTTGCTGGTATGTAGTTTAGCTGTTTTCATTGGGTTACATACTTATTGTCATTGTTACGTTTTATATATTTATATTAGGGATGCCACAATTCTCAATATAATATTGAACCGTTCTGTACAACATCCACGGTTCAATACGTGCTTGTAAATTGCGGGGGTTTTTCGGTTTCACGTTTAAATAATTTATGTGCGTTTTATTTATCTCGGAACTTACTGTTTGTGTGTGCCTGTAAGTCTACGAGCTGATATGAGGAAACTCCTCCCCGCGAGTAAATATTCTATCACTATGCTCTAAAGTTAGGGGCGCTTAACCATCATTCCACAGTTAAACATGGCGAGCGGCGGTGAAGTGAGGCAACAGTACGAGGATGCGCCCCCGTCTTTCAAATCCGCTGTGTGGGAACATTTCAGTGATTTATAAAAATTGTGAGTTTTGAAGTCAGAACTGCGACTTTATATCTCAGACTTTATAACTCGCAATGAGATTATAATTTGGAGAAAAAATTGCAATTATCTTTTTTATTTTTTATTTATTGGAGGAAACAGGCTTCCATACTAATGCATATTTGCAGTCACATAAAACTTAATTTTGACTATATAATGTAACTTAAGAAATTGCTGACTGCTTTACTTTATGGTGATTCTGATATATTTCATGGTGTTTTCTGATATTAAATGAGGAAAAATGTTGAGTGCAACAAATCTAACGTGTGGAGCCTAAGTGACATAATCAAAAGTCTAAGATACGGTTTTTCTTTGGAATAACACACTAATACACAGCAAAGCCAGGAATACGCTTAAACATGAGAAGCTACAAAAATGGCATCCTCAACACTGGTAAGGTAACACTTTTCAACAGAATTGCAGTGTTCACACTTTGCACAGTTGTTTTTATCTCTGTGCGTTCAACGCAAACTGCCAGCCTCATTTCCTCTGTGGTGAGCTTTGTTGCTTGCTTTGCCCAGCAACATAAAGATAAGTGACACGCTGAAGACTTTTACTAGCACAACCACACTCCATTGGGTGCCTTTATAAGAAGGATTTCCCTTAGAGCAAAAACAGTGTCGCCAACTCAGCAGTCGTGACTTTGGAGAGTCCCCGAGGCCAAACATATTTAGCCCCATCTGAGGGCCAGCTCAAGAGAGCATTCAAAACCAATCATCGTTTCAGAAAAACCATCATATTATGCTCGTAAATTACATTTATTGACTTTCATTGTGCCCCTGGGGCCCTTAATGAGAATAAGGCTCTATTTATGAGTGTCTTGGTAGAAAAGGTAAAGCCAAAGAAGTGAAAACACAACTGGGTTTAAAAGTTTGCGTGTTACTGCTCCTTACTATAACTTAAGTTCAGGCAAAGGCTGGGCTATGGGAAAAAAGAAAGTGCATGGCATATTTGAGGCAAAGTCAAAGGATTATTAAAAGGAGGTTTTATTTGTTTTTTAAACCACAAATATTTTTTAAATGTAACCTTCTGAAATTGTCCTTTCAACTTCTTCAAAGTGGAAAAATGAAGTTGCCTTGGGACAAGTCGTCATTCATAGATCTAGTTTCAGCTGAAAACTGTACATTTGCATTTGGGAGTGTTGAATGTTGCATCGAATTAAAAAAACGGGTTCTGCCACTTTAAACTGTAAGCTGTTGTAGCTAAAAAATACAATATGTAGACACATATGGATTTAGTTTTTTCCTAATTTTGCGTAAATGCTTTAAAAAAAAAAATGCCATTTTGCTTGGAGATATTAAAATATTATTTTATTTATGCATTTATTCATTTTATAGAATTTAATATATTTGTATATAATTTTTAATTTTGTATATATATGTATTTTTTTCAATTCAGTAAAATTATTTTGTATGTTTTTTATGGGTTACTATGCTCATCAATGCTGCATTTATTTAATCAAAAATACAGGGGGGGGCAGGGACAGGAATATTGAGACATATTATTGGTAAAATAGCATGTTTTCTATTTTAATATAGTTTAAAATATCAATTTATTCTCTAGATCAAATCAGAATTTTTATCGGCTCCAGTCTTTAGTCACATGATGCTGCTTAATCTTCAATATTTTGCATTTTTGAAATGCAGCCCTGATAAGCATAAGAATTGATAAGAGAGTTGATTAACCAGCATTTCAGCATTGAGTTCCGTTCGCTCATGACCTGTAAATGAAAATAATGCAACACATTCTGTTTGTGTGACAGCGTCAATGTAGAGCTCCACTAAATGATATTTTTCCTCATTTATGCTGCTTGCAGGGTTTTATCCTAATTTTGTTGATGTGTGTGTCTGCAGCTGGTGATGGAGTTTTGTGGTGCTGGTTCAGTGACAGACCTGATAAAGAACACCAAAGGAAACTCTCTGAAGGAGGAGTGGACGGCCTACATCTGCAGAGAGATCCTCAGGGTGAGTATGTGTGTAGCGTGGGCCGCTAGAAGACATTATTAGCTTTCAAAAGGTTTATTTTTGAAGAGTGTTTCCTCATTTGACCTTCTCCCAGTTGAGTTCAACTTCTTCATCTGGTTTTGATAGGGTCTGACCCACTTGCATCAACATAAGGTCATTCATCGTGATATCAAAGGTCAGAACGTTCTGCTCACGGAAAATGCAGAAGTCAAACTCGGTAAGTTCACACTCCTGACCGCTATCACAAAAATGTACAGTACCTTCAACATTAACCCTAACGACTCTAAATCACATGTTTTAAAACCACAGTGCTTAAAAATATCTGCAGAGAACCATTTATGTGGCTACGAACACTGCAACTTATGATTAAAAACGATAGTCCAGAATTTACCGGTTCATCTTGTTTACCTGTATATTGCCCACCCCTAAACAAATCAAACCGTTCGTTTAGATTAAATAAATCTATTTGTGCATCTATTTTCAAGATCCTGTTAAAAAACATGTTCATCAAAAACTCATTCATTTGTCCTGAATTTGCCGCAAGCTATTTACAAGCTAATTGACATATGAAATTATTAGCTTGACTCTGATTCTGCATGATGTAGCTAATTTGAGTGAAATGTTCATGTAAATTAAGGTGCTTTTTAGTATTAGGTTGCTTTTTTAGCATTCATACCAAAACAATTGTTCAGAAATATTGGATCAGTAAGGTTTTTTGGTCACACTTTATATTAGGTGGCCTTAACTACGATGTACTTGCATCACAAAATAAGTACTGTACTGTACAGTATGTGTACTTATTGTGGTCATATTGGATTGCAAAACACTTCTACTGCTATTGAGGTGAAATACGGGTAAGGTTAGGGACAGGTTTAGTGGTATGGGTAGGTTTAGGGTGGATTAAGGTGTAAGGGATGGGTCAACAGTGTCATTCTAAATGTGATTACACAAATTAATTACAGATGTAACCACATAAAGGCATTTTAAAAAATATAGGTACAATGTAAAAACATGAACACAATAAGTCCATCTTACCAAATGATTAATTTAAATTTAAGTACATAGTAATTAAGTCCACCTAATATAAAGTGGGATTGTTTATTTATACATTTTTTTTATAAAAAAAAAAAATGTATAAAATAAAAATAAAAAAGATTGTTTTTGAAAGGAGTCTCTTAAGGTGCGTTCACACCGGACGCGAATGAAGCGTCAAGCACGAGTGATTTACATGTTAAGTCAATGCAAAGACGCAATTAGACATCCTGCGGCGCAAATGGCACTTAAGTTGAAAAATCTGAACTTTGGCGAAAATACGCGCCGCGTTAACCAATCAGGAGCTTGCTCTAGTAGTGACGTGATTACTAGCAAGCAGAGGCAGACTTCCGAAACTATGGAAGACAAAATCATCATCTCTGTGTGACACATATTCGTACTTTCATAAAAACAGGAATAAAAAGGAAATACATAATAAATTCATTAAACCAGAGTTTGCCTATGAAATATACCCAAAACGAATTTTACCTCCTGTTTAACCACTACAGAGACATC
>JAUMHQ010000090.1:11561459-11579630 GCA_032361165.1 Enteromius paludinosus | reverse complement strand
AAAATTCTATATGTTTTTTTATTTATTTTAGATTAGTTTTTACTTGTTGTATTTTATATTCATTATCTAAATGAATTAATTTAATTATTTATTGTTTATTTTATAATTTATTTTGATTGACAGCAATGCTAACCAAATAACAATTATTGAAAAACAATATTAATGAACGTTTGCATATAAATAATAATTGTAATAGTGTCTTTGTTGTTGAACATTGGTGAAGGATAATTATTGGTGAAAAATGTTACATTTATTTTATGAATGTACTTTATTTATGATCAAAGTAAATAAATTAAATTATTCATTAAATATTGTTATTTTAGTAAGAGTTTATCCGTTGTTGTTTCTTTGTTACAACACTCCTACAACCTACGTCCTACAATGCTGTGTGATTATCTGTTTTTTCAGACGAGACAGAATATGAGTACAGTGGAAGTGAAGAGGAAGAGGAAGAACGAGACATAGGAGAGCCAAGGTACTTTCTTCTGCTCACACACACACACAAGCATGTGGGTATAGAGGAGACCTGATTGACTTAAAGATGATTTAACATCTTCCTTACAGCTCCATCATAAACATCCCTGGGGAATCGACCCTGAGGCGGGACTTCCTGCGTCTGCAGCTGGCCAATAAGGAGCGCTCTGAAGCCCTGAGGAGACAACAGCTAGAACAGCAACAGAATGAGGAGCACAAGCGCCAACTACTGGCAGAGAGGCAGAAACGCATCGAGGAGCAGAAGGAGCAAAGGAGGCGACTGGAGGAGGTAAGAGGAGGAGAAACACAGCTCGAAAACTGCATTTGCTGCCATGTTTCTGAAGTCTTCTGCACTACAGTGGTGTATTAATATCTTTAAAGCTAATTTTTTAATCTAAACATAATTATATAATTTTTTAATATTTATGTTGTTTAATATTTATTTCAAATTTAACGTATTTTATATTTATATTATTTAAAGCATAGTTTATTTTTATATTTTATAAGCTAAAAACTGAATCTAATATTTACTTGAATCTATTTATAATATTGTATTAATTTGTTTTTATAAATGATTATATTTTGTATTCAATTATTTAAAGCACATTTTATTTCAAGATGTTTTGAATGTAATATTAGAAATATTGTATTTATCTATTGCTCATAATTAATTATTATTTGTTTTGTATTTATATAATGTTATTTTAAAAACATTTTCTAATCAGCATCAACAACAAAAGATATGGGAAGCATTTTCTTCTGCTTTCATGCATCATTATATTCTTAGTTGCATTTTATTGTTTGGACTTAGCATTGTTTTTCCTTGCAACCCTACCAGAACAAACAGACAATATGCTTTGTTATTCCGGTCACGCTCAGACGCACACTTCCTGTACTCTATTCTGTGTGCGTAATGGCTCATGAGATGACTGCCAAGTCCCTGGGAGACCCTGAGCTATGTTCAGTCCACAGGAAGGTTGCCCAACATCTTGGGTATTCTTCAAACGGGAGACAAAGAAAGACAACGGTCATTGAGCCGGCGGAGATATTCCTGAGTTATGTGATGTAGGGTTTTCTCAGTAGGAGAGGGAGCAGAATACCTGTGGCGATGAATCAGGCGGCCCGACTGGGCGTCAACCTCTCATTCAGCACATCTGTCTCCCGCTGGTCCACTGTTAGTCCGCCTCGTTTCAGCACAGCTCCCGTCAGCAGCCCCTGCTGGGGAAAGGCCATTCAGCACGGCTGCCGAAATGCATTGTTTTTTAAACCGGTATAAGAAGGAACTGCATGTTCCAGTATGGATCTGAGCTGATAGTTGGGCTCAGCATTGAGATTTTTTTGAAAGAATGGGAGGTTAATTAATGAACACATGTGTTTGTCAACTCACAGCAACAACGACGGGAGAGAGAGCTCCGGAAACAGCAGGAGAGAGAGCAGAGGAGGCGCTACGAGGAGATGGAGCAGCTCCGGAGAGAGGAGGAGAGGAGGCATGCTGAGAGGGAGCAGGTATATATGTTCACACAAACACACATCCGCTATTATACATGGCTAATTGTAGTTGCTTTTATTGATAAAGTAGAAAGAGAGCACAAAGTGATGGAGAGAGTTATTTCAGTACATAATGGCTCATGCACCCTTAATAATACACAGTGCAAAAAGAGATAGGGAAGCTAAACCATGTCAGAACTAACAGCTCAACTCATGTGAACAGGAAGGAAAGATGTGACGTTGCAGCTTCACAAGCTCACACTCCAAGCTAACAGACTCCCACTGATTCACCACTACAGAGACGGATACAAGATGTACTTTCTTTTAATACATGATGGCACATATTTTTAGAGGGCATTGTTTTCTGTTTTGTTTTTTTGTCATTATTATTTCAGTATTCAGTATTCAATTATTTCAGTATTCTAGTGTTCATTTACTATATTTAGATTTTTTTAAATAGTACTTTTTCCTGTATATTATCTCATGTTACTTAGAAATGTGTGTACATATATGTGTCTGTATATGTATGTGTATATATATATGTGTGTGTGTGTGTGTGTGTGTGTGTGTGTATATATATATATATATTATTTTTTTAATCAACCTTTCCATGTAAAGACAAAAGCAACCATTATCACTATAAATATGGCAAGACATATTTAGACACAGATGTGTATGAGGAGAGCGTGTGCCCATGTGCTCAGTTTCAAACCCTTCTGTTAATCGCGTGTAATGCGCCGTGCACTTTGTTCTCAACTGTAACTGTCCTGTAACTGTCCTCTCAGATATACATATCAGACTCGCACATGCCTCAATCCCTCATTTAAAGCTTTCTCTCCAGTCCGTGACTCACTTCCTCCAGGGAGGGAAATGTTCTGCTGGATGTATGCATATTTAAAGCACCCACCCACCTTATCAAATGCGCCCTGCTCAATAGTGAATGAGGACGTGTCACAGGCCGCGTGCAAGTCAAATAAGAATGACTGAGCCAGTTCACCAGTTCTCACTCATGCCAGAAGTTAAGGGATGTTAACCATTTAGCTATTAATTTCGCCAACCACCCTCCTTTAATCAGACAGTAGCAGGAGCAAATAAAGCTGATCTCACTCTGTTAGCTTGCTTACCATATGGACTGCCAGATACATTTGCAAGACTTTTGAGGTGCTTTTTGTCTGTGAAACATTTTGTCATATTGTAACAGTCCTCAGAGACAGTTGTGATATTTTGGCACAGCTAATTAAGTAAGATTTTTCCTAAGTGTCAAATGCTTTCAGCCCTTTTAATGCCACAAAGCACTGCATTTTCATAAAGCATTTGATTTTTTTTGTTGCTAATGACAGTGAAAGTGTCCTCTACAGCGAGGCATATAATCCAGATGAAGTTTGCTTGCCTTGTTTTCAGTTTAAAGACAAATCTTGCTTAATCCTTTCATAAAGAATGAGACGCGTCCTTTCGAAATTTGAATACATCTTGCAAATGGGGCTCCCTTTTCTCTTCAGATATCTTTTTGTACAGTCTTTCTGCCTGTGAGTTCTGCCATAAATCAGTTTTTCCTCTAGAATTGGACAGGTTTTTTTGGAAGTAATTTCTAAAGGCTTCATTTATTTGATCTGAAATACTTTAAAAGCAGTGATAATTTAATATTACTGCAATTAAAAACAACTGTTTTCAGTTTGAATACACTTTAAAACATAACTCATGTGATGGCGAAGCTGATAATCTTCAGTGTCATCTGCTGTTTTATAAATCATTCTATTATGCTGAGGTTTTGCTCATTTATCATTTATTAAATAATACCATTTTTATTATCACTAGTTGTGCTGCTTAATATTTTTGTGAAAGTAAATTCCTTGATGAATAGAAAGTTCAGAAGAACGGCTTTTATTTGAAATATAATTTTTTTTTTTTTTTGATCATCTTTCAATGTATCCTTTTGGATACTTCTTGGATGGTAGTATACATGCATGTTACCACTCTTTGTTGAGGTCTAAAGTTTACACCCCCCTTTCAGAAGTCATTTTACCAAAATAACAGGGATCATACAAAATGCATGTTATTGTTTATTTAGTACTTACCTGAATAACATATTTCACATAAAAGATGTTCACATGGTCTGCAAGATGAAATAATAACTGAGTTTATCAAAATTACCCCATACAAAAATGTACATCCCCTTTATTCTTAATACCGTTCTTACCTGAATGATCCACAGCTGTGTTTTTTGTTTAATGATAGTTGTTCACGAGTCCCTGACCCATCTTCAGAAAAATCCTTCATGTCCCACAAATTCTTTGGTGTTCCAACATTTTTGTTTATTTATACTCTTTCCAACAACGAGATCTATCTTTTTACACAGAGGACAACTGACGGACTCGTATGCAGCGATTACAGGAGGTTCAAACGCTCACTGATGCTCCAGAAGGAAAAACCATGCATTAATTGACCTCAACTGTACTCTACTTTAAAAATCATTTAAAAATAAAAATGAACATTTAACAGCAAAAGACATTATAAGATATCCCATGGCATCTCAATATGCTGCCATTGTCTAGAAGTAAACATTAGGGCTGAATTGGACTCTGTGCTGCACCTATCACAGTCTTTGTCATTTTGACAAAATGGTTTTAATCCAAACCAACCTCTAATACTTTTTCTTTGAGGCGACATTCCCCTCGAGTAGTCTGGGGTTAATTGCCCTGCTTCAGGAAATTAGGATCAGGGTCCTAAGTGACTCCTGAGTGCATGGATGGCTCATTCCACGGTTTGACCTTTGGTTAGTGAGCTCATCACACAGAAGGCCACATGGGATCTAGACAGGGCAGCAAGTTATTATCAGGCTTTCTTACCTTTAGATTTGCTTGATTAATCTTTCATTCTTTCGTTTTGACGCTCTTTGAAGGCCCTGTCATCTCTTTTTCTTCTCTTTTTCTCACTTTCATTCTGATGCGCTGTGCTATGGGGTTAGGAGTATATCCGCCGGCAATTAGAAGAAGAACAAAGGCAGCTGGAGATTCTTCAACAGCAGCTTCTCCAAGAACAAGCTCTTCTCCTGGTAAACTCTCATTTCAACTTTCACCTTTTAAAGTTCTTGCACTTCTTTTTCTTTTGATCCACTGCACTTATTCCATCTGTCTGTCCCCTCAGCGATCAGTGCACTCACAGAGAGTATCGATTGCGTGAATTGATCTGGGGCGTTTGGGATTTATGGCGGCTCTGTTTGTTCTCAGGGAAATTAGACTCGGGATCCACAGCCATCAGGCCATCGATGGGATTAGTTCATAGAGCGGTTGAGTTTAGAGATCTTCTGAACTTCTGATAGCCTCCGGTTGTTTTTAGTCCAAACCAGTTAGCATTATTTTGTCTCATGTGATTATCTGCTCTATATGTACCTCAAATCTAGCTCTTTTTGACATCATTCTGGTTCTCTGGTGTGTGTAGGAATACAAACGGAAGCAGCTGGAGGAGCAGAGGCAGGCTGAGCGATTACAGCGGCAGCTACAGCAAGAAAGGGCCTACCTTGTTTCACTGCAGCAACAGCAGCAAGAGCCACGACCTGGGGACAAAAAACAACTGTACCACTACAAAGACTCAGTCAACCCCAGTGACAAACCAGCCTGGGCCAAAGAGGTACAGAGAGATGATATTAAGCCTCTAATACTGTGTAGGGTTGGGTATAAACATTGATTTTCTGAATAAGCACAGTCCTTCCTTTGAATTATTCCAGTATTGATTCATAAAATCCTGAATGCGAGTTTTATAAAAAGCAGTGTACCACTGAAAAAATGACAAGAAGAGTCTTTCTTTGAGGGCTGCACATAAAAAGCCTACAACGTGCATAGTCCAATTCATAAAATGAAAGACTTTTATGAGTTAATCAGTTATGTACATACGCACCTCCAATGATTTTGTTCTTTTTAGTGGCTCAAAAACTTACAGTGCATTCACAAAACAAATTATTCCTATGTGTTGGCTAATTTTATATAAACAAAACCACCTCATTAGTATAGCCTAGATTCACCAAACAAGTGATTTGGTTCTTTTAGCTTCTCTTTTAGCCTGATGCATGAAACAAATGACTCATTAAATTGGTTCTTTTGGTTTAATAAAGTGAGCTACTGTACCAGTTTGGATCTGAATCGTTGCCCTGTATAATTTACAGTATTAAAAGAGAGGCAATGTCTATTATATGTAGTCAAAATAAATTCAAATGAATCAGCCCTGGATCAAGAGCTTATGAATCTGAATCGAATTGAATCAGGAATCTGTATTGATACCCAGCCCTAGTCCTCATTGTCAAGATTCTCCAGTCACTGATTGCATAACGATAGTCTCATTTACATTTGCTAATGGCTTAATGTGATACATTGTTTCAGGTTTGGTGCCCACATATGATGCATCTCACTTCCTGTCAATAACCTTTGTTAGATTTCAGATTCCATTGGATGTTTTTTGATTATCACGCTCTGAAACGACCTCCCCGTCCATCTTTGGTTTTGTGGGTCATATTCTGAACAGTTTTATTGTGCTTATCTGAACACAGGTGATGGAGAGAGCTCAGAGTAACTCCCCTCGAATCCCTCCCAAGAAGCACCATTCGTTTAACAGTCCTGGAGAAAAACGTGTCGGCCAACTCCTCCCTCTCGACAAGAGCTCCTCTAATCAGCCCACGAGGCCCCCCTCCTACCCAGCAGCCTCCCACTCGAGAGAGCTGGAGCTGGCCGAGCCTCAGCTCAGGATAGTCAGTGGGCCAAACGTTCCTAGAATCCGTGTGTCTTGCGAGCCAGATCCATCCCAGCTGGCCAGGATGGTCCAGCAGCATCTTGAGCAAGAGTCCCGGGGCCGCAATCCCGGACACTCCAGCAAAGGGGCTGATATTGAGAGAGACTTATACGTCTCAAAGGTCTGCCTCTGCTAGCATGACTTATTCGTGTCTCCTTTTTCGCCACAGTCTAGATCTGGTCATGGTACACATTCAAAGAATTAATGCGGGAAAAAAAGAGCTTTTTTCCCAAGTTTCCTATCGGGGCATTTGGATGATCTCTTTTGGAATGCCTTGTTTCTGTTTTCCTCTCGTTCTCTGGGTGCGGGTATTCCTGTAGGTTCTGTCTCCCAGTTAGTTTGGTGGATTTTCTTCTGACTGCTGCCGTTCTTGCTGTTCTAATGATCTATAATCTTCTCTTTGAACTTCCCTATCACTCGTGATGACAGAGGAGCATGGGATTGTGGGCAAAAATGAGAGAAGTCTGGATATGCTGGACCACAAATGAGCTTTAAACTGGTGGTTCTCAACCTATTTGACTTCAAGGCCAACCAAGATTATTTTTGATACTTCTGCCATAATGACAAAGCTGTTTATACCATCTGTTTAGTGGCCAAAATACAAAAACAATTTACATAATTATAAATACATTTCATAATCCCAGTATCTAAATGTCTATAGTTTACATATTTCATTACCAGTGAATCTTTTTGGTAGATATATATATATTTTTATTATTAGTTTACCCACAAAGCAAATCTCTGCCTGATAAAATATTATAGAGCTTGGCAATATATTATTTTTGTAATACAAATTTTAAAGACTTAAAATGTTATTAATTTTTTTCTGGTCTAGTAATCATATTTTAAATATAATAAACATTTTTAACTTGCTTGAGATTTTATTAAATAATGTTATGTTATTCAGTTATGCAGATGATGAGATCTCGTTCTTTAAAAAGGCCAGTTGTTAAGTGAAAAAAATTAAAATAATATTATGCTTGCACCCTGCATGTTAGCAATTTTCGGTCATTCAAACCCATGTTTTAACTTGTTTTTACTCATTCCTGACCTCCTGTTTGAGAACCACTGATTTAGACATTGATAAAATGGTGCAGGGGAGTTGTTAAGGGGTTGTGTTGTTACTAGTAGGCACATATTGTGCTCTGAAGACAGTGTGTCATTTCAGATCCAAACCTCCCTTCATTCTCAGAGAAGACATAAACTTGGTTTTACTTTCCCATCAGTCAAACGATTTCTAGGATGATCATAAATGATTCTTTTCTGATCTGAATGCTTGTGAATGGTGCATGACAGTTTTGAGGCTTGTTGTTTGACTTTGAGATTTCACAGCATCTCCTTTTAACATACTGGACATAATGGACTAAGTGTTTCCTTTCTGACTTTAACCGGATGAAATTTCTTCTTCTGTCGTTTGGTTATATGTCTCATCTTTGCTTATTGAGTCATTGGGTCTGCAGAAGTGAATAAAAGATTATCTTCAGTCAAGTTGAGGGAACAGAGCTAAAAATATCCAAAATGTCTCGTAATGAGGCCGTCTCTTTAATTTGGGGCAGGCGGATTTCGCACAAAGATTTAGAAACTCAATCTTGGTTGATTTATGTGAATGCTAAAGATGAATAAGACTGACAGAAGCCTAAAGGTTTCAATATCACATTAGCTGTTCTCAATAAAAGGTAAACTGATTGGTTTCTATTGGAGATATATACAATTGGAATTCAAATATTTAAAATTAGCAGAAGCTACTTAAATTGTCGCGCAACCCTTGTGTAGACCCTACAGTGTCTCATATCGGCCACTTTAGACATTGACTCTCAAGCAAAGAGAAAACGGACTGTTTGTGAAGAGTTGCTTGGACACTAACTTCCTCTCTGTCAGGTTGAGGAACGCTCCAAGCTGAACCGTCAGAGCTCTCCGGCTCTTCAGCACAAAGTGGCCAACCGTATTTCCGACCCCTCCCTGCCTCCCCGCTCAGAGTCCTTCAGCAGTGGAGGCATACAGCAGGCCCGGACGCCTCCCATGCACCGCCCGGTAGAGCCTCAGGTACTTCCTGACCTCCTGATCTCTCTTTAGAGAGACAGATGTGTTGTGAAGAACACTGACCCCAGAGTTCTCCTTTCAGATGGCGCACCTGGTCTCTGTGAAGTCCCATGGCTCTTCCATGACAGGATCCCAGTCGCTGCACGATCAGTCCTCTCAGGGCGTCTCAGCCTTCCAAGAGGGTCTGTCGCCTCACCGACCACCAATGCCTCGGCAGAACTCTGATCCCACATCAGAAACCCCCGCCCCACCACCTCGCATTACCAGCCGAGATGAGAAGTTTGACCGTAGCTCCTGGCTGAGACAGGAAGATGACGTCCCTCCAAAGGTGATAATCTGGGATGAAATGCGTTGCTTGTGTACTCCAGTGACATTAATGGCAACTCATTTGGCATTCATGTGGAATTCTCGACAGGCCGATCACAAGTCTTTTCTGACTGAGTCTCAGAAAGCAGTGAAAAGCATTGCTAAATATAAATTGTAATATTAACCTAACTGCATAGTCAAACATAAAGGAATATTACCTTAATGTCATTGCAAACTTTTGTTCATCATAGGAACACAAATTAAAGTATTTTTGATCAAATCTGAGAACCTTCTGACCCATAGACAGCAACGCAACTGACACGTTCAAGGCCCAGAAACGCAGTAGGGACATTGTTAAAATATTCCATGTGAAAGCTCTTGGATTTCGTCAAAAATATCTTAAGGTGAATGAGGGTTTCACGGGTTTGGAACAACATGAGGTTAAGTAATTAAAGGGAAAACTGTTCCTTTAAACCTCTAAATATAACTGTACAAAATATAAGAAATACTACATTAATCAAGGGCTTCAATGTAATATTTTATATTTTTTATGCCATAAATTATTTTATCTACTTGTATTACATTCATCTCATTGAAATAATCATTAGCACAACTTAGGCAGTTTACTTTCATTATCTATATTTTTTAAAGACTTTTATTGCCTTATTTTAGTACTTGATGTCAAAGGTTAAATCAGTTTGTAAAAAATTAAGTACACAGTCAAGTGTTTGAGATCCACAGCTGAAATTTATTCATAAATGTTTAATGCTTAATAATGATTGTTACTAAATTGCGTGATTTATATATATATAAGACAAAGCCTATATTTAAAGTTCATCTTAGTAAATTAACATCTTAACATCTGTTAACATGCTTCAGGTGCCCCAAAGGACCACTTCCATATCTCCTGCTCTGGTGAGAAAAAACTCTCCAGGGAATGGACCAGGAGGACTGGGGCCGAGAACCGGAGCACATCTGATCCGAGCAAGGTATATTCCACTTTTCAATAACTTTTTTTTTTTTTTAACTCATTTTACACCTTTTATTGCAGATCATGGTTGCCCTCATGAATACTATGTTTAGTAAATAATTTAAATAATTATTAAATCATCCCAATAGAAAGAATTACAATTGTAGTTCATAATACCAATACAATTTATTACAATTCTTTTTAATTACATCTATTACTCACAAACAGCAGTTTCAAATGTTTGAATATGTACTACCTTTGGCACAGTAACCCAGACCTGCGGATTCCCATGGAGTCGGCTCTCCAGAGAACCAGTAGTGGTAGTTCTTCCAGTTCTAGCACGCCCAGCTCTCAGGGCGGCTCCAGCGAGAGGAACCGTGTGGGAGGTGAGAGACCCTCAGGAATATCCTCTCAGTCTGAGCACCTGCACTAGGGAGCCTTGACGTTCGATTGTCTCCACAGGCTCCAGTAAACCTGAGGGATCCCCAGCAGTGTCCCAGGAATCCAAGCCCAAAACCCAGGAGGAGAACAGGGAGGTGACCAGACCTAGCCGACCAGCGGTGAGAAACGCGTTTCCCAGAATCCACAGTTTAACTGCAAATCTTTCTGCTTTCACAGGGCTGCTTTCCGAGACCAATATAAGCCTTAAATGAACACATGGAATAACTTGCATTTCTTAAACTAGCTTCTTTTTAAGATCTGCTCAGCTGTTGATGTTCTTTACCATCAATTAAATACCCCATTAAATCAAAAATAGAGTATTGTGACTTTCATTCAGTATCTTTTTTAGCTTTTAAATCACCTACAGTATATGATTGATAGATGTGGTGTATAAAAGCCATTATTATTCCCTACCCAAACTTCCGGTCTCAACATTTGGTACGTCACCATAGTGATTTTATGGGGTGTTTAATACATCACAAGTAAATCAAGTCTCATTTGAGCTAACCTACTCATAACCTTTCCATAACCTTTAGCTCGCTTAGATATGTAGCTGTTTACACTTTGGTCGAAGTTGAAAAGTCTGTGTGCCGCTTTGTGTTACTAACCATTTTCTCATTTAACATTTTGTCTCATCCGCTCAATTGTTCTACGCGTGGTTCTCTATTGTCGATTCTCTTTCTCCAGAGTTATAAGAAAGCCGTAGATGAGGTTAGTGACATCTGCTCATCTCTTCATCTCTCTCTATGCCCATGTTTGTGCTCTTTACATTCACGCACTCGTTCGCTGTCTCATCTATTTCTGTCACACGCCCTCTCATGTCTTCAGTCGGCCTCTCATCAGTATTTCACGCCATCTCTCATTCCTTAACTCCCCTCCAATCTTTCTGTCTGTCGCTCTCTTTCACAGCTTCAGATGCTGTGTCAGTCACCATCATTAGCTGCACATTTCTCCATCGCACCAATTTGTCACAGTCATTCACTGTGTCAGAAATCCTTGACACCGTCTCAGAGTTTTCACTGTTACCTAGGCAACATCTGTCTTGGGTCACAAAAAAGGGATTTTTTGGTTTTGTTTAGAAGTATTGTTACATTAAGGGGTAAAAGTAGGTACCGGGAATGATGTAGCTTTTGTTTTTAAAGGGATAGTTCACCCAAAAATGAAAATTCCGTTATGATTTACTCACCCTCACGCCGTTCCAAATAGTGTCCTTACTACCTTTCTGGGCCTTGAACGTGAAAGGTACTTTGCTGTCTTCTTGTATCTCTTAATTAGACTTCTAAAAATGAATAAAGATCTTACCGGTTTGGAACGACATTTGGGTGAACTATCCCTTAAGTTAATTCACTCCGCAACTCTTTAATAATATTAACACTAATCAATTTTTATAAGCAGGCTATTATTTAATTCCATTTGAATAAACAAGGCAGTAAGGGATAGAAGTACAGTTATCATTCTAAACCAGAAACTTAGTGTAAATTTGTTAGTAATAGTTATTCATAAATGTATTGCTGCATTCAATGCATACAGACTGGTTAAACAAATCTGTGAAAGTTCTGCGTGATTCATCACATTTATTCATATCAAATTAAGTGTCTTCAAGAATCATTTACAAAGCCGTTATTGGATACATTTATGCAACAAAGTCAATGTGAGCTGTAAAGCAGTACGAAATTGTATGTTTTTTGCATATATGTGCTCGATTAAATTCGTAAAACTAGTCTTGCGTAAATTCAAGATCAAGCAGGTGATCAAAACAAGTTTCTGTTCTAGTTTGTATCAATTGGAATATCGAGGGAAAGTCCATTTATTTTAATAATTTGTTTCAAAAAGTGAAACTTTTATGTTATATTATAGTGCTGCATGATAAATCATATCGCAATCGCGATGTCAGCCTGTGCGATTACATTACAGCAAATGTTGCGATTTATATTAAATAAACAAATGCATACGTGGAAGTAACAAGACATTCATTCTTGTGTTCACACCAGATGCGAATGAAGCGTTAAGCGCGAGTGATTTACATGTTAAGTCAATGCAAAGATGCAATTAGACATCCTGCAGCGCAATTCGTCGTATTTTCCAGCATTCTTCTCCGAACACTGTGTGCCATGTGCTTTGATTTATGTTGTTTCTCTGGGCGTGGAAAAAATATGCGCTGCTTACGCCCTGCTGACGCGTGCAGTGTGAAACTGGAGTAAACTCGATATGTTCAAGCGTCCAAATACACGCGAATAGCGAGATATATTCGCCCAAGTCACCTCAGGTGTGAACGCACTTTTAACAAAGAGGGATTTGAGAAAATGATTGGCACACTGGACAAGAGATACCAAAAGAAATCTGCTAAGTATATGTTACATCCTGCTCAAATGTTTTGGGACAACATGTAAAAATATAAAAATGGGTATTCGTTTTATTTATCTGCACTTTTGACTTTTTAATTTTATTTTTAAATTAATTTAATGTAATTTAATTCAGTAATGTAAAGATGTTACTGTTATTTAATTTTGTACATTTTAGTTTTAATTAGTTGTGGCTAGATTGCACTGTATACTGTATCTCAGTTGAGAAATACAGATTTCAGCATTATTAGTAATCTGTGTGTGCAATTGCCTTGATAACAAGTTGAGTCATATATCATATTGCAAATCGCAATTTTGACCTTAATAATCGCAATGTGACATTTTTCCCAAATCGTGCAGCCCTATTATATTAGTTCACTACACACAAAGTGAGATATTTCAAGCCTTTATTTGTTTCAATTATGGATTAAAGATAAAAAAAAAAAAATCCAGTATTTCACAAAATTAGAATATCATGACAAAGTTCAAGATTGTACTGTGTCCCAGTCTAGTCAGCTAATTAATGCAAAACACCTGCAAAGTTTCCTCAGTTTGGCTTAGTAGGCTTCAGAATCATGAAGACTGCTGACTTTGATGGTTGTGCAGAAGACCATCATTGACACCCTCCAAATGGCAAATGCTAAAGAAGCTGGATGCTTACAGAGCGGAGTGTCGAGGTATATCAACAGAGGAAAGAGAACAATGTGGCCGGAAAAGGTGTGTAAGTGACAGGGATGGCCGCAGCCTCGAGAGGATTGTCAAGCAAGGGCGATTCAGAAATCAGGGGGAGCTTCATTAAGAGGTGGACTGAGGCTGGCGAAGGTGTATCAATAACCACCACATACAGACGTCTGCATGACATGGGCTACAGCTGTAGAATTCCATGCGTCAAGCCACTCCTGAACCAAAAACAACGTCAGAAGCGTCTGTGCTGAGCTAAGGAGAAAACGTACTTGTTTGTTACCCAGTGGATTTCCATTTCATTTGGAAATCAAGGTCCCAGAGTCTGGAGGAAGACTGGAGAAGCGCGAAAGTCATGTTACTGGAAGTTTCGACAGTCAGTGATAGTTTGGGGAGCCATGTCATCTGCTGGTGTGGGTCCATTGTCTTTTATCAAGTCCACAGTCAACACAGCTGTCTACCAGGAAATTTTTGAGCATTTCATGCTTCCCGCTGCCGACAAGCTTTTTGGAGATGATTATTTTAATTTCCAGCAGGATTTGGCACCTGCCCACAAAGCCAAAACTACCAGGACCTGGTTTAATAGCCATGGAATAACTGTACTTGATTGTCCGGCTAACTCGCCTGACTTAAACCCCATTGAAAATCTATGGGATGTTGACAAGAGGAAGACGAGGGAACAGAGACCTCAAGATGCAGATGAGCTGAAGGCCAGTATCAAAGCAACTTAGGCTACCATAACACCTCAACTGTGTCAAAGGCTGATCGCCTCCATGCCACGCCACCTTGATGCTGTAATTAGTGCAAAAGGAGGCCCAACAAAGTACTGAGGACAAAATACAGTACAGTAACACTTTTTTTTGTTGGTGTCTTTAATCCATAAATATCAAAATTGAAACAAATAAAGGCTTGAAATATTTCACTTTCTGTGAAGTGAACTAATATAACAGAAGTTTCACGTTTTGAAACAAATTATTGAAATAAATGATTCCATCGATATTAAAATTTTTTTGGCACATACCTGTATAAACCATATTTACAAATTTCTTGTGTAAGAAAGATTTACAAATAACCTTTTTTCAGCTCATGTTTAATCACATACGAAATCTTTAAAATTTTGGGTAAGGGAAGTTTTTTGCAAGCTATGTTTAAGTTTGTGGATAGATATGTCAATCGACACCCGGGTAGTCAACCGTACGACATATTGAATGTAATGTACTTCTGTTCCTCACAGCTTTTTAATTTGTGTCTATTACGATGAGATTATTGCTCTAGGTTTCATATTTAGTCAAAAATGAAAATTAGCATCTCATTTCAAGCATCAGTGTTGAAATATAATCACACAAGAGTTGATTCTGGTTTCTCAATGGCGTTTTCTCTCTGTCTGGCTGCCTGGTGGCCTGTCGACAGGAGGAGCTGGTAAGACAGAACCAGAGCGGGAACTGCTGCTGATTCCTACTAACCTTCTGCATGCAGGGCACAGGCCTCAGGAACAAACCCTAGTTCTGCTTCAGTTATTCAGTGTTCTGGTCTATTATTTCTCTGACTTGTGCACGTTATGCTTTATACAGTTGTGCATCATTCTTTGAAATGATGGCGGATGTTTTTATCCCACTTTCAGAGTTGATTTGTAAAGTTTCTGAAATGTTTTAGTTAATTTGCTTATTTGTTAATTTGTTTGTTTCTGGTAATCTCTTCGGTGCCATTTACATGACCTAAATGTGCAAAACGAAGTTTTTATCATGACTCGTACTACTAACTTATATTGCTGTAGCGTATGCTCTTTGCAGGCTTAAAACATGAAATGCTGTTTAGTGGCTCACTGGAGACCAAATGAAGCAGATCGAGGCATGAGTGAAATCTTACGTATCTATGTCGTGTCTTCCTCTTGTTTTATTCCATGCCCTAAAGGACCTAACTGCTCTGGCCAAAGAACTCCGTGAGCTACGAACCAATGATGAAACCAACCGGCCTCCCAGGAAAGTGACGGATTATTCCTCATCCAGTGATGAATCAGAAAGCAGCGAGGAGGAGGATGGAGAAGGCGGGGCTCATGATGGAACTGTTCCCGTTAGTGATATTCCACGCATCATGTGAGTGCTTTCAAACATCCAAAACAGTCTTAATGTTTTGAATTGGCTTTTATTTTCATATTTCAAGTGAATTTTTCTTTGAGCTTGAGCTTTGTTTTTAGTTTGTGATTTATGACGTTTTTTTCGTACATTTTTGAATTTATTTGTAATAGTTTAGTACTTCAGCCTAAACATTTCATTGAGGTGGCAAGACAACAATTATGGGTTAATTTTACATTTAGATTTTATTTGATTTTAGATTTCATTCAGTTTACAAAAACATATATGATACTACTTGCTGTTTTTATAAAGTGTATAATCAACTGCAGAAACCGTTCGGTTTTTTTTTTAATAGCCTGCATTGTGAAGTAGGGGTGGGCGATATACTGGTAGAAATGAATAACTGGTGGAAATTTGTCAACTGATTTTGCTGGCAAGGTCATGGCACAAAAATGCAACCTCATTTACAACATCGCATTTACACACTACCTCAAAAAAAATGTGTCCGTCAATTTGGATCAGTTTCTGCGTTTTTTGCATCCATAGTAAGCATTTTGATAGGAAAGGTTGAAGAATGCAAAAAAATGCATACAAAAATTTCTAACTCATGAGTGCTTTCACATGAAGACTTTCCCTATAGATCATGTGAGTATTAAGTTATTTTTGCCACTTTATAGGCCTTAAATGGTTTTAACGGTACGTTCACACGGGACGTCAACGCTTGGTGGAAGGCGTGTCTGAAGTTTGGCACTGACGCCATGGTCATAGCAGCATTAGCCAATGAAATTAGACAGGAATGGCAGATTCACCATCCCCGGTACATAAAAAGCGATTGGTTATAAAGGACCGGGTGTTTGCCCGCCGCAATAATGAGTTTCTCTTCCATTTAAAAATGTATCCTCAGTTTGTTGCTCTTGAACAGGATGAACCTGATTGGCTGCCGCCTGGGTGCTGTATTTGCATAGAGCAATCCTGATTGGCTGACGCTTCCGTAAGAGGCGCTTCACTGGCTTTGCTCGCGGCAGAAGTTGAGCATCGCCAGTGAAGCGCCGCCGACGGATCCACAATGCTTGACGTCACCCATTCAAAGTCAATGGGAAGCGTTGACACTGACTCCCCGTGTGAACGTACCGTAAAGGGCCTATCTTTGTAAGTGCACCGTGTATTGGATCCAGAAGGCTCTTAAAGTGACAGTAGTCTAATATTCCTGCTGTCTGTCATTATTCAAACAGCAAAAGAGAGAAAATCTCTCACTGCTCTTGACTAAATCACTTTTGTGGAAAAGAAGAAATATATATTTAATTTACACAGTGAATAACATGCAGTGTTTTATATGTTTGATTACTTTATACAATGTATTTAGCATTTCTTATTTGTTGTAATTAGTTTATTTAATCGCTGACAGTTTATTAACAATTTTTATTTGTATTTTTCTTTTAGGCTAGTATTCGTTTTTTGTGACATTTCCATGATCTCAAAAAATTTGATATCATTAAGACAAAACAACCATATCGTGATAAATAGCGTTACCATGAAAAAAAATTAGCCCACTCATATTATGATGTTGGTCATATCGCCCACCCCTATTGTGAACTGTAACTAATTTTTAACACACAATTTATTTATTTATTTTTGTTCTGTTCTCCCAACAGGCCTTCTGCTGGCCAGGGTGGCACTGACTCACTGGTCAACCGGGAAGATTCCCATGCCAATGATTCATTTGGCAAAAATTTACAAGACAGCACCCTGATGATGCGAGAGGTAGGTGCATCTACCTAGACAGGTTCCTTTTCCGGATGGCAACAACACCTACACTCATTCCTCTAGTGTGTCACAGTTTTATTTCTCTCAGTTTATCAACTCATGTTTATTTTTGCCTTGGTTAAGCATTAATTTTATTGGGTTATATTTTGGTGTTTCTTTCACATCTTTTTGCTTCTGAATTCTCCAACAAAACCTCTGATCAAGCTCGCTGCACATTTGCTGACAGAGGCACGCTCTGTGCGTTTCCCAAATATCTCTGCAAGATGGCTTAGCCACGCAAGGGGCCTGAAGTAGTGTAGCCCTACTCCTCTTTCTGTTCCTCTCTGCAGACGTTTGGGGAAAGAAAGCTCGGTCATGCCGAGAGCAATGGTTTCCCCGGTAACTCCAATCTGCCTGATCTAGTACAGCAAAGCCACTCGCCTGGCGAGGGCCCTGGGCGGCTTTCTAGTGGGCTGGACCTGGACTCTGTGGCTGAAGTAGGTGATGGACAAGCCTGTTAGAGCCACCCTGCACGCCAACCCACAAATTTCTAACCTGACACATCTAATCCATCCCCACTTGATTACTATCTGGCTGTAGATGCACAGGCGCCCAGATCTCTTCGTAGCTCACATTGCTTTTCTTGGTTTTACTTCTTTTCTGTTTGGTTCTTATTTGTTCACCTTATTTCATTTACTATGATTTAACATGCTTTCTCCCTATTTTTCCTTTTCTTATGTGCCCTGATTTGCAAAAAAGAAGATGAATTAATAATCAGTATTTTTCTTCTTACTATTAACATCCTTTTGATAATATGAATTAATAAAAAAAAATT
>JAUMHQ010000090.1:11546139-11561359 GCA_032361165.1 Enteromius paludinosus | reverse complement strand
AATTAATAATCAGTATTTTTCTTCTTACTATTAACATCCTTTTAATAAAATGAATTAATTAAAAAAAAATTAATAATGAGTATTTTTCTTCTAACTGTTAACATCCTTTTAATAAAATGAATTAATTAAAACAAATTAATTAATAATCAGTATTTTTCTTCTTACTATTAACATCCTTTTAATAAAATGAATTAATTAAAAAAAAATTAATAATCAGTATTTTTCTTCTTACTGTTAACATCCTTTTAATAAAATGAATTAATTAAAACAAATTAATTAATAATCAGTATTTTTCTTCTTACTGTTAACATCCTTTTAATAAAATGAATTAATTAATTAAAAAAAAATCTTTGGGGTCAGTAATTTTTTCTCATGGCATACTCACCAAGGCTACGTTTATTTAATAAAAATACATTAAAAGCAGTGATAATGTGAAATATTACTACAATTTTAAATACTCTCTATGTTGATATTTTAAAATGTAATTTATTCCTGTGATGCCAAACTGAATTTTCAGCATCATTACTCCAGTCTTCAGTGTCATTGTGATTCTTCAGAAATAGGGATGCTCATTTCGGTTATTTCTCATAGCCGACAACCGATGCTCATTCACCGATTATTAACCGGTTAACTGACAACATTATTTTAAATGAGAACTGAATTCAAAGGATAAGCGCCTGTGACCCGTTAAAAATAATAGTATTAATATCAAAGATGGCAACGTCCACAAAACTAAGTCTTACCACTTTCTGACATGACAGGAGTCCAGTCGAGGCGTGAGTTCTTTAATCAAACCTTCATTAACCAACAGCAGCTTTGCGCGGAATGTGGAGAATATGAATCGCGTGCAGAACACAAAACTGTCGAGAGCGGCTCCGGCTTTCAGATGACACGCAGCTCATTTCTCCATCACTAGAAGTTACCCAAAACAAACATTAATACACGTAACACCCGCTAGAAGCACATTTGTGCAGCAGAGCGCACGTTCCTGTTCCGTTCACACAGCGCATGTGTTCCACGAACGCGGTTGCGAGTCCCGAACATTTCCCGGTGAGTTCCGTTACAGAACGCGGTTGTCACTCCCTGTATTCAACAACTGTATTCTGCTGCTGTGTGAATGTGGTCAATAATATATTATTTTTTTTGTCAACTCAATTTTATATAGACTATGAGTAGCTAAAATACTGAAATAAATAAATAAATAAAATGACCTTTTAAACCGTTTAACGGATTGTATTAATCGGTTAAACTTCAAACCGGTCGGTTAACGGTTAAACGGATATAATGAGCATCCCTAATTTCGATTAATTAATTACAAAGCCTCTAATTAATTTGAATTTTTTTTTAAATCGAGTTAAAAAAATTCTATTAAAACTATTCTATTAAAACAAGTCCAGAATTTTTTTTTAAGTTTCCAAAAAATAATTAAGTTGCACAACTGTTCTTCATAAGAAATGTTGAATATATAGAATAATATCAATATATTACGACATTTTATGAATTAATATAAAATACCATTGTAATAAATTTCAAGTGAAATAAGAGAGAAATAAATAGCATTTTTCCAAACATATTCAAATACAAAAATTTTAATAATTCTTTACTTATAAACAAATGGGTTTACTGTATTTTGATCAAATAAAAGCAGCCTTGTTGGAAACCACTCATGAAATAAAACATGAAAAGGCCACCTACATTTGTTTCCAGGTAAAGTCATGGTAAAACCTTAACCACGTCATTTATGTATTGATTTAGGTCACTGTGATATACTGGCAAAATACAGTATACTGCAGAGCTTACAGATTGATAATGAACGTTGTGTAGGAATATTAGCAAAACACTTTATAATGTTAAAATCAATAATATTGTATTAAATACACTATGAAAGCACATTACTACAGAGAAGGAAAAAGGCACTGTTTAGAGCTTTAACAAAAAAAACCCAAACCTAAACTAAAAATAACTTCTACCCACAGAGTGGGAAAAAAGCTGATGGGCATTGGAAAAGCACAGCACAAACAAAGGCAAGGTAATGATTAATGACTAATGATTCTCAGGGAACACATGCTGATCTACTAAGTGACTGACTGCTGAAGTTGCTTTGCATAAAAACAGCTGGCAAACGCATGCATGTAAAGTGCTTCCACTCAGACCTAGTGCCTGCAGAAACAGGTTTGGACTGATCGAGGCTGCTGGACTCACCTGTGACAGATGAGAGGAGACAGGTGCAGAGGGCAGGCTCATGGCTGACGCCCGGCTCGTTGTAGACTTGGCACTAGCTCCTCCCGCTGGCCTCTGCCGCTGGCTGTGATTGGCTGGGACTGTTGAAGGGGTGGGGCTAACATCCTGGCACCCTACAGACAGGGGCGTGGCCATCGGGGCGGTGTTGATGTTGTTTGCGCCAGCGGTGGGCGGACTACTGGATTTGTGCCCACCTGCAAAACTGTAACTGGCCTGTCCTATTCCAGACTTGAGTCCGGATCCCACCACAGTTCCTTGTGTGGTAAACGGCGGCCTGAAGGCTGGACTCTTGGGGCTGTATTGGTGCGAGCTGGAGATTATTTGAGGTCTGGGGTGGGTGAGAGAGGGTGAGGATGAAGGCGAGGGTGAGGATGAAGGAGGAGGAGTCGGGGCAGGGGGTCGCGGCGTGAGTTTGATAATAGGAGAGCTGCTACTGTGGGAAGACTTTGTGAGCGTGGCCTGCATGGGCGTGATGAAGTTTGACTGGTTGTGTGGCATCGAGGGAGTCTTGACCTGTGACAGTAGAGTGGAAGGGGAGGAAGCGGTTGGAGGAGGAGACTGCTGAGGGCTCTTGGGATTCATTTGAGAGGGATGAGTGTTCATACGAGGCTGCTGGGAAACCACAGCGCAGCCACTAGCAGTAATGGATTTATTAGCACAGTTTTTTATTTGTCCAACAGGGGGTGGAGTCTGAACCAACTTCACTCCCATTGTCCCAAATGACCTCTGCTGCGGGGGCAAGAGAGGCGAGGCGGTAGGGGGCGGACGGGGTTTTGCAGACTGCGTCGTGTTCATTCCTGAAATGCCAGCTCTGTGAGCGAGTGCTGCCGAGGGTCTCTGCACAGGCCCGCCGTCCTTTAGCATCCCGAAGGTCTCGCCTCGCATGGAGGAAGGAGGAGACGAGTTGAGGGAAGGAGAGGTAGTTAGAGTGCTCATATTCACCTTTGAGATACCAGAAGACTCCATTTTTGCTGGAAGGGTGGAATGTGACCGAGGCAAGGAGTAGTGGCCGACTCCAGATGAGGATAAGGGGACACTGGGAGAAGAGGCGGCGGCGGTAATGCCATTGTTCGGCGTCAGTCCCTTGGCAGCGTTACTGAGGAGAGCGAGAGCTTGGGAAATGGAGTCTAGAGAGTTCGCAGCCAGATCCTCGTCCAGGGAATCCGAGAGGCAGATGGGTTCGGAGGGGGAGGCGGGCGGTCTGCATGCTGGGGCGGGTAAGGCAGGCGAGGCAGAGGTGGATCCAACACCTGGAGCGGGTCTCTGTGTCCAGCTGACATCCTGGAGCAATGCCAAATGCACAACTTTAGAAACACAGTCAACAGGAGGACATATAGAACCGCGGCGTATTCACAAAACATCTTAAAGCTAGAAGTAGCTCCTAACTAAGCTCCTATTTTACAAAGCGTTTAGTGCTAAAACTAGCTCCTAAATCTGTGATTAGTGACACTTATCCTGCATCCTTATCTGAACGTCGCAAATAACTTTATTTCTTTTAAACCTTCATTTCTATGAATAAATTACTGTCAGAGACTCCTCCTCTTTCTTATCAGCCAATCGATGTGTGCATAGTTAGTAAGCATGCTGACATCATCCACAGCAATGAGGTCAACCTCGCCTTTACCAATTAGTTTAAGACTTCTCTCTATTCTTTAGAAACTGTTTGTCTCAGTAGCTTTGTGAGTAGGTTTAAAGAGAAAACTCTGCCATTTAGGAGAAGGTTTTGTGAATACGAGCCCAGAAGAACATATGGATGTCATGGAGGAAAACCGGTTCAGGTTTACATACCGTCATTTTGGCAGCTTTTGGGGTTGGAACGATCCTTTTCTTGCCCCTGTTAAATAAATAATTCAGCAATCACAATGAAGCACTAAAAGCCATTACTGGAGTATTTTAAAGACCTGTTTATACTAAGACCAATAATCAGTGCAATAAACACTGTAATCTGAACGTTAATGCGTCTGTTCAGATGGTTCAAATTTGCATGGCTTCTATGCAACAGATTGCGAATAAATATGCCCAACCAATAGGATTTGCACTCTTGGTCACACGCCCAGATGAAACCATGACTTAGTGCTCACAAACAGGATTTAATAAAAGAACAGTAAGAACCGGCTCTCTTTCTCTTTACTCATGCATTTGGTGTTTTTTGATAAACATCACAGTGAATACAAAAGACTGAACGGCTGTTTGAAAACATGTAAATATCGTTTGACCTCCTTTCTTCTCTCATATAAGCAAGTGTCACAATCAGAAAGTTGCAAAGCGCTTTGAGCATCCCTGCTTTTCTGTAAGTGCCAACAACGGTCATTTTTGTGATTTGGTCCGAAGAGACAAATCGTATGCAAAAATGTAGTCAAAATTTTAGGTTGGCATGAACACACCTCCATCGAGAGATTCCCGCTGCCCTTCATCAAGTGCCTTCTCACACAACTGATTTCCATTGAAAATATCAAAGATTACATTTTTAACCAACATAATCTGCCGTCAGATCTACTTCGAGAACAAAGTGGCCAATATCGGTTGCTTATTCTCTCAAATCCCACTTCTTGACACCTTAATCCACATGAAGAACATCAGAGAAGAGAAAATACACCAGGTTTTTACCATCTACCACACAAACAGAGCAGTGGAACGTGCTTCATTATTATTATTCATGCACTGCCGGAGACCAACTTTATTAAGTTACAGTGACAGCAACCCTCGAGTCATTACATATTTCGTGTGAAAATGATTTTTTTTTAATTATGACACACATTACATACCAATTAAGCACAATTGGTCTCAAACTCAACATTGCAACAGAAAAGCATTAAATGAAGTTCAAGGGACTCCCCTATTAGAGGACATTCTGTGTGTTGTCTCCTTACTTACAGGACATGAGAGACCATACACAAAACCTATTAATATTTCAGGATGCCTGTCATCAACTGAAGTAAGAAGGACACCTATAGCATGGGAAATATAACTTCTCAAAGAAAGTGTCAAAGTGGTCAAATTAGTAATTGGGGCATATATCATAATTTACAATACAGTTCACGTTTTTATTTTACACTCTGTTGTAGTCTCTGTAGTCTTTAACCAAATCAGCAACTCACCAATGATATATTCCTGATGTATTTGCATTGATATTATACTCATTTAATATGCTACTATTGAAAACTCACTTTGCATATCCCTTTTTTGGTAACCCTTTATTTTATGGTTACACCTATTGCTTATGAGCATGCATATTACTAGAATAGTGCTAATTAATACCTACCCAATACCTAAACATAACTACCTTAGTAACTATTAATAAGCAGCAAATTAAAAATGTATTGAGGGAAATGTTGTAGTTAGCAAGTGACTTGCGTTTATAGACCCTTTATATATGGCCATGTGAACAACCTAGCCTAAAGAGACAACAAAACTTACCCAATCAAACATCTTAACTCTTCTCCCCATCATGCCTGTTCTATTTGGTAATTGCAAACATTAGTGTAAATATATATGAAGAGGATGATCTACTCACAGGCCAGTGAGGTGACCATGTACCGCACGGCTCTCCTTAAAAAGCATCCTGGGAAAAAAAAAGAGAGAAGAAAATTCTAGTTACATGCTATTCTACTAGAAGAAGGTGACATTATAGTCAAGCACACACCTGGTCTGCATCCAGCCTTTGGGCCAGAGCGGCTTGACTTCATTCTCCATGAAGGCTTTGAGATAGTCCTCCACAGACAGAGAGCACTGCTCCAGCTCATAACAGCTCAGCTTCACACGCACCAGGTTACACAACAGAGTCCTGGGGAAAAAAAACAAAAACACACATGCACCTATTTATGGGCAACCTCCTCAATTTCTTACACTGTTAGTGGCTCTGCTTCATTACTCATTTTAACTTGTAAAAGTCTAAACCTGAGTTTGTCATCCCATATGAACTTCTTCCTTGGTCCCATCACCCTCTTTCCTGGTTTCTCTTCATCATCATCCTCCGATCCGTTTTTCTCTCCGTCTTCTATCTGCTGCCTTTGACAAACACACACAGTCAATCTCATAATCTACATATATATATATAAATATATATATATATATATCTCCATGCCATCCGTCTGTCATTCTCCACAGTCCATTACATTAATCTAAACAAGCAAATCATGAAAGCAGAAGAGGCAGGAAGTTGGAAAAGTTTAAGACTTACTTAGCCGCAGCTTTCGCCATGCAGTCCATGTTGTATCTGGAGATCTGCTCTGGCATCACGCTGCACACGGCGAGTTTGAGCTTTAGCAGGGGTGTGTGAAGGCGGTCGTCCTGATTAAAGAGAAAGACAACACAGAGACATTTGAGAGATGAGACTCATGAAACTCATCTAAACTAGCCTGTCTTACAGTCATAATTTAAACTAGTCAAGTTAATCTGTTTGAAAATGACTGCACCGTATGATAGCAGCATTAACAATTACCATTAAACTACATTAAAGTGGTTAAAAGGGCCAAAGTCTTTTGAAACGACTTATTTATCTGGTGCAAAAACTATAGATCTCAGGTGATGGATGCTTAACACAAGATAATAAAATCATAAACTTGTTGTTTTCACAAAGAAAACAGCATAACTGCAACTCTGCTTTCTCACTTTCATTTTACTCCACACAGAAAACAGTGATTTCTGGGTAACCGCATTAAATATTTTCATTAATTATAGTCATAAATCATAAAACTGTTGTTAATGGAAATGGCCAACTATGAATTATGACTACAATCTTGACCATTGTGAAACCTAATTCAAATAAAGAGTAGAGGGATCACATCTATACCTAAATATTAATGATTTTACAAAAAGGAGTCCAAGTCTTAAAGGTATAGCTATAAACTATTAAAACGAATTAGTGAATAATTTATTTGAATTGATTCATAAGCCTATTTTTGTATGTCCCGCCTTTATATGACCAGGAGAGACAGCCTCTAGGACAATGTTAATATTACACAGCAAATATTTTTCATGTGTTAGCGTAAAATCTTAAGAGCCTATGGGAAAGTATTGTGTGATCCTTCACCTGTATGTTGAGGCTGAGTTTCTTGAGTCGTTTTAGTAGTGCCTCCTTGTTACAGGGCACGAAGGCTTCCAGATGAGAGTACACCTCTGAACGAATGTTTGCTGGCTGCTCCTGAACCTGCAGCTCAATGCTGAAAGAGAAGAAGAAAAACGGTCAAGGACAGGAAACAACAGACTATGAAAACGACAGCATGCTGAGATTTTACTTACTCCAGCAAGATATTATTCATATCCAGAGTGAAGAATTTCTTTCTGCCTTCTTGATCAAATTGCCTCGATGCCTGAGTTCAAATAAATGATATTACTTTCAGAACATGAAGTCCCTGAAGTGTTTTTAAGATGTGAAGAGGATTTGTGGGCGTATATTTCCTCTTTTGCTCTCTCTCTCTCTAACTTTATGCATTTACCTTCAGCGAAAACATTGAATGCTTTACATTTGAAAATTTAGATGTGATACAGTTTATATAACAGGTAGCTATCACCAAAAATATTCAGTGACCTTTATTCTTATAAACGGATCTGCTCCTACAGAACAGGCTGGAATGGATTGTAAACCACCTTCTGGTGCAATTTCATACATTTTATTCTTAGGTCTACTTATAACATTAGTAGAAGTCACCGTTTTGAAGACATCTATGTAAAAGCCCTTGCAATGATTGCTCATGTTAAACTGCTCCAATAGCAGTCCTCTAGCAAACCCAGAAATACATCATTCACTGACTGTGCTGAAACGAGTCTCTGAAACTGATCGGATCATTAAAGATCATGTTAAAAATAAACTTTAAACGTTAAAGACAAAGTGTTTTTCTCCTGCGTGGAGTGAAAAGACAGATTTTTGAGTTCATAAAGACTCCAGGATGATTTTAACTCTTTTTTTTTCTTCATGACATGACCCTGTTTAACTGAAATGAGAGCCACAGAGAAATAACAAAAACATGACTCACAGCTCGAAGGTCTTCTATGCGCTTAATCAAGGGGGCTGGAAGACCATTGGGGAGAGGTGGAAAAGAAATGAGACCACCCTGCCCTCGATTCAGTCCACCTCCTGCAATCTTATGCCCCAATGACGAACCCATCCCAACCTGCCCGTTCTCTCTGGCTGATGGGGGCATCTGGGGCCCTGCGTCCAAAAAACTAAAGTCCAGGTCACGCATGAGATCCTGAAGCTCGCTTTCATTGGCCGAACTAAGCAATGACATCATAGCGGGGTCAGCCGTCAGGTCGGCTAGTGAAAGGTCACTGTTGTTGGCATTGGCTTGGAGATGGGAGTTCTGCAGTAGGTTGTTGGAGTTAGGAGTGCTGGTGAGACCAGAGCCAGGATGAGACACACTGGCATCCCGTTTCCGCATCTCTTCCTTCTCTCGCGTGAAACGGCGGAGCATTGCGGCCAGACAGAGCGAGTCCTTCATTAGTTTCTTTCTCTTCTTCTTCTCAGGGCGATGAAGGCTCAGACCAGCCACTCTGTGAGCAAATATAATTCAACCGATTTAAATCGCATGATTTATACAGGTGTCAGAAGTATACGTACACAATAATTCATTCTTACCCTTGTTTAGCTACTTTGTTCTTCCTGGGTTTCTTCTCCTCTATACTTGTTGCATCTTTCTTCTTCCTTCTTTTTATCAGTGGTTCCTCTCCATCTCTAACCTGCAATCAGAATACACAATATCAAGACAAATGTTAAAAATAGGGTTTTATAAAAAAAACGTATTTTTAAAAGGATGGCAAATCTGCCCTTAAAATCTTGACGCTTCAAACCCATAAGATTTTGTCAATTTTATTGAACCATTTATTAACACAAGTTAATAAAACATTGAGAATTGTTTAATCTAAGTCTTCTAAAGACATGCAATCACTACAAATGATAAACAGATTTAATATTTATTCACATATCGCATGTCAAGCGAGCACGTTTGAGCTTTTGTTTATCATATCTGATGAGCTCATTGTATTCGCATTCAGCAGTGTGGGAAAAAAAGCCTGAATTAAACCCTTCGTCAATGCGATCACGCCTATTCTGTTTAACTCACTCGGTCCCTACAGATTTCTTGTGTGTTTTAAAAAAAAAAATAAAAAAAATAAAAAAGTATTATGGGTTTGACTCTTTAACAGGTCTATATATCATTTATCAGCCCTGTTTACACATGGTAACAACATCCGTCTGGGGTGACCTGGTCACAAGGGTTCAGTCGAGACAGATATTATAAATAGACGTGTAAATGGGGTTCAAATGGTTTTGTGATCTGGTCATTCAAACCATATCTGAAAAAGGTCACATGCAAAGGGTTTAAAACTCTGAAGATGTCATGCTCCTGAATCGGATTCGAAAAACGCCGATCCTATACACATACACACATTTTGCGGTGAGCAACAGTTTGTCAATTCTTTGCACTAGCACAGTAAGAGAAATCAGAGATCCTTCCTTTGAAGTCATCACAAGAAGTCAAACGAGATAAATTGCAGATGCATCAATGTCTATCTATCTCAGCTGAACCCTTCTGAGCAGTTCACCCACGACGGACATGAATAACCAGGTGCGCAGAGGGTCATCAGGCAAAAACATAGTAAACTCACCCTGGATTTTTCTCCTTTGCCCCCATCCTCTCCCTCAGATTCAGAGGCAGCTCTAAACTGCAAAGTACCCGTATTAATGTAGAATCCACCAAGCTTGGTGGTCAGGGAGGCTGGAACAAGCTCGTCGTACTGACAGGAAAAACACACAATGATTTACAGAAGTATTATGCTGTTCGTCGCCTGCATTTCTGAGGTTTATGATGGCAAAAATTATGCTATAACCGCACATTTCAAATCAATCCATAAGGTAAATCTAAATATACCCATCACTGACTTCAATGTGAATGGAAAAGAAACACCCCTTAAGTTCAGAGAGCAATGAGACGGAGTTGGTAAACAGCATGTTAAATGCCAATCGATCATCTCCATAGTGATGTCTGTCTGTTGCCATGGCAAGTGCCCACTCACAGCTTCCGAGTTGTCTATGAAGGGGTCACTCTCATCGTAGCCGAAGCCAATGTCAATCAAATCCTGCATCCGATCTTTCCGCCTCTTTTTCCCTGCGTTACCCTGTAAGGACGTCGGTGGTAGCGGCAACGTGACCTTTGGCATTTGAGTGCCCACACATTTGAATATGCAACTTGAAAGATTATAATCCAACACTTACGTATTTGCTTTCAAACTTTTTGGCCAGTGCCTCGACCTGCAGACGTTCTCTCTCGTCATCGTTAAAGGGATCACTGGGGTCCAGGGAAGACTTTGAATGTTGCGGATTCTTCTTGGCCTGTGCAACGAAAGGTTTGTGAGCCTAATCGCTCCAGTAAGGCCAGTTGGGACATTTCATTTTTCCAATACATTCTTTGTGTTCCCATTAAAACTTATAGGGGTGAGTGTGAGTAAATGACAGTATTTCACTCCTTTCATCTCCATTCATAACAAGGCCGAAAGCTTTTAATAAATAATCGTTACATTTCTACAAGGACAGGGCATTCCACATCACAGCTATAATGACAATATCAATATAAGAATCACTTTCAGAAACGAAAAAACAGAACCCAGCCAGCTTTAAAGAGCTTATGCACTCATAATAAACAGATCTGGCCTAACCTGGTGTTCCTTTAGACTCCATTGTCATGTCGTGTAGTTGTAGTATTATTATCACTGATATTATTAGCAGCAAACTAAAATGACACAGCTGATCACGTGATCTCAACATGAAGGCCCCCACCTCATGCAGACAAAAAAAAGCTTCTTTTTCTTTTTTTACAGCACAGATAAACAGTCTTTCTCGCAAGGGATTGCACCATTTTGTTGACATTTCTCTAAAATACGTGTATTAACAAAACTTTTTTAATTTGCAAAAAGCGCACTTTTAAGAAAGCGAACCATACGACAGATGTCTACATTCATAAAAGTTACATGAACAGCACTTAGCAGCAATTCACCCCTCCTGTAATGATCCCGTGCGCACAGGGCCCTGGGGGCCACAAGGGTCACGTACTCAACAAAGTGCTCTAAAGTTTACGAGCGAACAAGATAGAGACACGTCATAAAAAAAATGAAATGCACTTCTCGCTCGATCACAACATATGTCACAAAGAAGGAAGATCCCCCGAACAGGACTTTATTTTCGGACTCCACTGCTAACAGGCTAACGCATAAGCAAACTCAGCAAAAACAAGCAAGCGGTGGCTTTACAATAACAACTAATGGTCTGGCTAACACACTCTTTCCACTGAAGTGATCGGGATAGTTACTGTACCTGTTGAGACTGGATGAGCTCGCTGTAGTTGAACTCGGCCGAGCACTGCTCGTTGGGCTCGGACAGACGCAGGTTGAGGCGCACTGTCTTCCCTTTGGGCTCTTCGCCGTCTCTCTTCCCGATCAAACCCCCGCGGTCACCCGCTGTCGTCACCCCGGTCCCCATCATCTTCATCCTGCCGTCTCTGTCAAAACTCATCTCGGCGGCTCCGTCCTCCTCCAGCCGCCGTCTCCTGCCCTCCGCGCCCGGACCGCCGGGCAGGGCCGACAGGGTGACAAACTGCACTTTTCTCGGCTCGGCCATTTGGATGTTCAGTGCTCTTGGACACTCACTCGCTCGCTCGCACTCAGCGGCGGGGCTTGACTTCGCCAAACAACTTGATTTAAAGAGCTTCACGCCGGATGGAAGGGGCGCTCGGAGGCGGTACTGATGCTAGAGTCCCCTCCGCGCCTTACGGGGTGCGCGTGGGAAGGGATGGCCGGGTGAAAGTTGATTTTGGAGGCGCAAGCATCCTCGGTCGCTTCGCTCGGGGGACTCAGGAGCTCCGAACAGCCATCTTAGATGAGAGAGAGTAAATAAAAGAGCTCAGACGGGCGAACTGAGTCTGCGCACACACGGACACCGGAAACGGCGTGCGCGACGGAGAGGGCGCCTTGGCCAATCAGAGGACGCCGACAACGGCGGGGCGTCCAATCAGAGGCGGGCCTACAGGCAACAGACGCTCTAATGAGCAATTAGAGATGTTATGGTAGAAAAAAAAGGATTCCCCTTGAAATTGAACTAATATTGATATGGAACTAATAGAGAAGTGTTTTCCAACAGAATTAGTTTTACGGTGTTATAACGTATTATACGTTAAGAGGCTCTGTTTTTAAGATTTAAATAGCCCAGGAAATGTAAAATTATAAAAATACATTAAAAATACATTAAATACGTTAATACAACTAACAGTTGTTAGAGTATTTATTCATTTCTATAAAAAATTCTAAAACATATTAGTTTTGTTAGTTCATTTTAGTTCAGATACATTAACGGTCCAGTGACAACTTTTGATTTTAATAATGGATTAGTAAATGCCAAACTTAACAAATTAAGATTAATACAAAATTATAATCATTGTTGATTACACTTTATTTTAAGGTGTCCTTGTTACAGTGTTATTATATATTCAAGTAGTGAGTAATATTTATTAACTACATGTACTTACTATATGGTTGTGTTTAGGGTTTGGGTTTGGCTTAGGGTTACTTGCATGTAATTATGCATAACTAATTTTTATTATAACAGTAAGTACATGTAATATGACTTACAAGGACACCTTAAAATAAAGTATTACCTCATTGTTTGTTCATGTTAACTAATTGTTCCTCACTTTAAAGCGTTACCAATAACAATTCAATATAATTTTCCGTTTTGATGCAATAACATATATATTTTCTAATATTTTCTGTTAGTTTCAAAACAGGCTGTGACAAATTATTGAATTAGCCACTGATATCACTTGTTCTAAAGGTGTACAAATATCACGCCTGAGCTAGATAATTATGACACATATAAATCTTCATAACACTGGTTATTTTACCGGTTACCAATCATTTTTTCCAAAAAAGGCTCATGTTGCCTCGAGTATGAAAAGATATAAACTTTATTTGTTGCATTGTCCATCTCACAGAAAGCATTCACTGACATGGATACATTGTAAATACAGTTTTCTCTTTCTGACAGCTGCAAATATTAAAAAAGATATAATATAATAAACATTAAGTAAATGTGTTAGTGTGGTTTCACTTATTGTAGCTTTATAAGAGCATCAGATTTTTTTTATTTCTAAGATGCATCTGAACTGTTACAGAGATCACATATTTTGTTGACAGACTAACGTGCATAAGGACACCATTCAAAAAAATAGTAATATAAATGTCCAAGACATTTGCACATTTGTAAATGCGATTAGAGAGCCACTCTGTTGTCTTTGGCCCATTTCTTCATGATGCGGATGATGTACTCAACTTGTGGGTTTCCAGTGCTCCTCAACATTGGCAAAACCTCCTTCAGTGTCTCTCTGAAAACAAAGCAAATAAAAAAAAAGAAAGTATAACAACAGAAAACATGACCAGAGGTCAAAAATTTATTCTCCTGAGAGTTAAAGTTGATTTTACAGAATTTTGCAAAACATGGGTGCTAGGCTACGGCTAACTTTTTTAACCCTATAAAGTCTACTGCATTACATTCGATACACGCATCTAGATGATCTAAATTATTCGTTTGATCATAACTTTGCCGAAAATGAGTTTCAAAAAACTGTTTCATTTAAAACAAAAAATAGCTTTTAATGACTACTATTTCATATTTCAGACTAAATGAGGAACTAATAACAGTCTAGTTTAAACTAATAAGAATTTATTTTAATAATCTGAATTTACTGTAACAATTCATTCCTCAGGCACGTCATTGGTTCATACCTGGACTCTCTGCCTGCCAGTATGAGCTGGAAGATCCCGACACATGCTCCACGCTTCCCCTCCCAGTACTCAGGGTTTTGATCCAGTCTCTCTAGGGCATCAAATGCTTTAGCTGCATAATAGAACTGCCCCATCTGAAAAGAGGTCATGGAATAAATATAAACAATCTAATAAAATCTTCAGAAAAAAGACACAACAAGCAGAATCAGGGCTGTAGAAGTAACGGTCACAATCTGATGCACTGAACAAATATCAGTGCTAAACGGTTATCCCACTCTACTGTTTTTAACACAGTGCCTATATTAAAACGCAATTAGTACCCAGCTGATATATGAACGATAATGTGTTTATAGTTACGACAAGCTAAATCAGAATCATATACAGTGCACCTTGTAGCAGTCATTTGCGATGAGCTGCAGGAGGCTGAAAGGGTCAGATGAGGTTTCCAGTCTCAGATAGAGCTCCCAGGCCTGTCGAGCCTTCTGATTCATAATGTCTAGAACAGAGCAGGGAGGACGACATCAGACAGCGAGAGGTGTTATGCGTCTACAGAAATGACTAATCAAAAAGAGCTGACGTGTAAAAGACGTTTCCGAAGACCATTCCAGTCTTTCATCTCCACTAAAGTCACAATCAAATTTCACCAGCCCAAAACAGCTCAAAGACATATAAGAGAACCTACAGCATCGTGCCAACCAGCTCAGGTAAACGTAATCATTTTTGATCTTCTCGTTCTGGATGAGCAGGAACACCTGTTCACATTAAATACAAATTCAGTCATACAGGCAGATGGTTCCTAAATCATATTTACTGAACCGTGCTTGTTTTGTACCTCTTCGGCCTCCCTGTAGTTTCCCAGGGCAGCCTTGGCCTGAGCGTAGTTAAAGTTAAATGTGTCTTCGTTGTAGAAGTAACTCTGCAGGGAAGCAAGAGAGATATTTCATGCTGATGGTTTTTAATGATTCTGCTTCCAGTCCAAACACTGTCATATATGCATTACCTTGACTGAGTTGAGATATATAAGCACGTCCTCGAACTGTTTCAGCAGGAAGAAACAGGAGGCCATACACTGCCTGCCGGGAATTGTGTCTTATAAGAAAAAAGACAAGATCATTAAATGTTAAAAAGGTGCTATAGAATGCATTGAGAGAATATTTTAAATTGTTCTCTGATATGTACATAGAAGGTATGTAGCTTAGGTAAGGGGACA
>JAUMHQ010000090.1:11518238-11535903 GCA_032361165.1 Enteromius paludinosus | reverse complement strand
ACAACAACCGATCGTTTCGTGTCTTAAGACATCAATGTATCGTCACGAGCCACAGGGTGTCATTTGGATTTGTCTGTTTTTTTTTACTTTGAAAGGTTTGGTGCCCATCCACTTCCATTAAATGACTATCAGACTGTCATGGTTAAAGTTAAAAATCTTCGTTTGTGTTCTGCTGAGGAAACAAAGTCACCTACATCTTGGATGCCCTGGGGATAAGCAAATATATATATACATACATATACATATTTTTATATCATAGATTTATCAATAATTTAAATTAGAGTTCAGTCTTTATTTTATCTTTTATTTATGCTTTTATTTATTTAGTTGTAGTACATCAAGTTAGACTAAATGAAAGTTATATGGCCTTGGCAACTAGCTGAAATAAAATACCTGAAAATGAGCCTGATTGTAAATTGAATGTAGACACCCAAGGCGGTAGATTGTGAGCGTTTGGTTCTTTTAAATGTGAATAAAAGGCAATATAATAACGTCCATTCCTCCATGTGCATTCTTTTCTTTGTTGCAGGTGTTCTTTGCCTCAGTCAGATCAGGAGGCAGCAGCCAAGTTTTCTTCATGACCTTGAACAGAAACTCCATGATGAATTGGTAATTCATCCCCGCCCTTCCCTGCATTGTATCTGTGGACCTTTTCTACTTTATTGAAAAGTGTGAAACAAGGAAAGACAGGAAAATCCAGGTGCGCTGGATAATCTGACAGACAGCAAAAAGACCCAACCTTGCTGGGACCTTCTCAGAAGAGTCAAAGACAAATCCAAAATCCACACGCCCACCCCCACCACCCCCAACAACAAGGGGCGACCGAGAAGAACAACAACTGCGTTAGCGTTATTGTTATGGCTCTTTTAATAACATGCGTGGGGTTCTGGTGTTTTTGTCCTTACAAATCTCTATCTAGATTCTTCTGGAGGTAAAGACTGGAAATATGGGGAATGAGACCCACAGATCAGAGTGAATATTTGTACTGTTAAGACACTTTTCGACAATAAATTATCACGGTTGCGCTGAACGTCAGTAAACCTCCCTTGCGGGAAGAATCTATTGAGGCTGGTTTGTGTGATCAACCCTTTTTCTTTTTTATGTTTCAGCTTGGAATGCACACAGATGTTAGTGTCATGTGGATATCACTCTGATATTTTAGACTTGTATGATACTTTGCCACATTATGTTGGAGCAGACACACTTCGGGCTGTCCACAGAATGCCTTAAATATGAATTCGCAAAGCTGCTCGTTTTTATTTTCAAGTCCATAATAGATACGTTCATGCATATTCTCTGTAAGGAAAGGAAAATGCTACTTTTTTAATGCCTGCTGATATGGATGTATAATGGAACTATATAATGATTCTAATTATTTGTTCTGTGCATTCCTAGTTCTATCCCAAAGCTCTATAGTATTCACATTTGGAGCCTGTGGTTTAGCACGGTTTTCCTTGTGCTCAGAAAGATGGTGCACGCTGTTTTCCGTTCCTTTCCATTGTCCTTACAACTAACAGTACTTACTGCATGTTAAAGGAATAGTTCACCCAAAATTTAAAATTCTGACATTTACTCACCCTCGGGTAATCTGTATGAATTTCTTTGTTCTGCTGAACGCAAAAGAAGATATTTCGAAAAAACTGTAATTTTTCTTTTTCCTGCCATGGAAGTCAGTGTTGACCGAAACAGCCTGGTTACAAACTTTTTTCAAAATATCTTCTGGAAATTCGTACAGATTTGGAATTACTCAATGGTGAGTAAATGATGACAGAATTTTCCTTTTTGGGTGAACTATTCCTTTAAGGACGATTTAAAGGGATAGTTCCTTCTAAAATGTAAATTCTGTTGTCATGCCATTTCAAAACTGTAAGACATTTTTCCTTAGTTACACATAAAAAGAGAATTTTGTCAGATTGTTCAAGCTGCTCTTTTAAGTTGGAGACAAATAAACGTAGACGTGTTCCCTATTTTCCTAGTTTATGAAGCCATATGGATGTTTTGTGTGAGTAATGGGCTTCAAACATTTCTGGTCACAAATTAACAGGCTGGACATTGACAAAAGTATTCGAAAGACAATGAGGTGAGGCATTTTGGGGTGTTTTACTGGCCCTATGAGAACATGAATATCTATATGGATTGAATTAGTCATTTTATTTAAGTGAAACTGGTCTGCAGAGATGATTCTTGGAACACTTTATCACCACAGTGCTAAGAAACGGTCTTCGAATGACTGGTAAATACTACAGAGCTTTCTATTGAAACATAAAAAAGTACATTTTGAGTATTACGGTTTCTTTGTAAGAGTGTATGAACAGTGAGATAATGCTTTCCACCAATGATACAAAAATGACCATTAACATACCAGCAATCTCAATTGTTTTTGTATCAGGAGTAACGCGTGTCATTAGAAGAAGAATGTGCTGCAGTTTTGTATTTTTTCAAGTTTTGTTTTCTCATGACATTCAGCAAAGTGCAATAAAGGCCAAGGGAATCGAGCCTGGTGAGTCGATTTGCTCACCCCTCCTTGTGATGGATCTCCAACTCTTTCTAGAGGGACATTCACAGGCACCCTCTGTAAATATCCACTTCCTGCCTCCGAATCGAACGCATAGGAACTGTGAGGATGTTCTGCAAGATCCGCATCCTTCTCTGTTGTGAATCACATGAATCCGTGAACGAAGGGTAGTGTTTCGTGAGTAGAGCTTCCTTTTAGGCTACCTCGGTTCTGTTCACCTGTTGGATCGGTTCAGTTTTCTATGTGGGTATTGACTATTGATGCCGTAAATCAAACCTTTGTAAGTAACACAAGGCAATATTCCAGATAGTAGTTTGAAGAGGCAAATATTTATTCTCTGGCGGGGCGGGGTGGGTGGGGGGTGTTGTGTCTTTTTGAAATGCAACAGTAGATCAGTGAATTTTCATCGTTATTCAATTATAATAGGTATTTTCAATGGGCAATGAGGAGGTTGTCATTTAACAAATGTAAAATAAGGCTATGTTGTCATTCCATGTAGATTCAGAGGTGATTCGAGTGGAGAGCGGCAGACAGAAACATTCAGTAAATATTGGTGCAATGTCTTGTTTAACAGCCAAATCAAGCGTACACTTCCCATGAGGGTGATTCTTCAATTAGGGCAACTTTTTCCTGATTTCAGGGGGGAAACTTTCCATTTTTCTCTTTTGGTCCCCTAAAGACGTATTCAGTAATTTATTTGTACATTTTTATAGCTTTTTTTTTTATCCAATACTACTGTCGCCACCGCCATGCCAAGAATTGTATTTTATCAATTAATTTTATGATTTTATTTTTCTTTTATACTAAGCACACAACTGACATTATTTCGAAATCCACTTTATGTAACGATGTTGCATTTTTTTTTTTACACAAAAATGCCTCTATCTGCAGAATCGCCCATTAATAGACTTGAAATCCTTCCAAATGACGTGGCATTTTATTCAAATAGGTGGAATCATGAAATAACAGTCCTTTATATACTTTTATATATCTTCATGACCGTTCTGTAAGGGCAATAGAGTGTGAAATTCACTTGACACCACTAGGATTTTTTTTAGGAGTTCATGTTTTTTGTCCATCAAACTGTGAACTGGAGTGGATGTGTGTGTGCAGGTTATTTGGTTTATCAACACTGCTGAGAGGTCGGTTGATTACTTCATCTCTCATGCACCACCTTCAGCGGTGGGAAGTCTTTCGATGTGTGCTTGACCTCATTTTCTTTCTTAATATGGACATTAATACTGTAAGTACATCCTTTATATTCAGGCCGAGTGAGTCGTTGTTTTATTTCTGTATTTCTCTTATTTTTTTGTGTATTAAAATTTGAGATTTATAGCACAACCGAGCATTCTGGATATTGGCTGTTATTTTTATGGTTGTTCCAGTGTGTGTGATTGGGTGTGTGTGATTTAAACATATCCTTTTTGGGTGTTTTAAGCCTGTAAATCCACCAGTTAAAGACGTAATACAGGCATTTTGACACTAAAATGAAAAAATGGTGAAGTTTCGAGATTACAAGCTTTCTGTTATAGACATTTGAAGCTGAAACTGGGCATATCATGTTTTGTGCACAAAATATGCAGGCTGTAGTATTTTATAAATAGATTTTTAAGGCTATCAAACTAAGAGTTTTGTTCCAAATGTAACTTTAAATGTAGCCTGGACTTTTAAGAGATGGTGATCTCATCTAATCTGTGCCTAGTCCATGTAGTGGGTGTTACATTTTATTGCTTACCATTTATTACATATTGTAAATCAAACGAACAACAAAGTCACTCAAATCCCCTTTGTGTCATCCACAAAAAAAAGCTGAATCTTCTAAAGCGAATATTTTATGGTCGTAAAACTTTTTACAATCCAGTTTTCTTGGTATAATTTTATTTATTGTTTTGTACAGTGCTTTAATGCTGGTATCTGTATTTAGAAGGCAGCAGTGTTATCGCTGCTTCTTTTTTTAAAGGGATTGTTTTCTTTAGCTGTATTCGGGATTAGTTTGTCTTAGAGAAAAATGAAATCTATATTATAATGTCAGAGATGCTTTAACATGAGTGCTTTATTTTACTTTTACTTTTTTGTTTGTTTTCTTATTTTAATGCAGTATTGTTCAGTGCTCTTTCCTTATTGAATAAATTCACCCCTGATAACTGCAAAAATTTTATATCATAGGGTTGTTTGTGGATCTAGTCTTGTTAACCAATGCTCAGTGCGTTCATGTTTAAAGAGGAAAATGGCATAGAGAATATCAAATGAGATGGCAAAGGAGGTCGGTGGATCAGTCTAGAAAAGCTATAGCAATAATGAGCATTACTGATTTTGTCAGTCGTCATGTTAGACCCCTTTCTACTTTGATTGAAACTCCAGTCATATGGAGTCAAGCATTTCTGGATGAGGAGGATGTGAAATGGAAAAATGGAAATATTTCAGATTTTGGAAACTCACCCAGTGTGTTCACTTGTCACCTAAAACAGACCGTTTCTTTGCTTTTTAAAAAAAAATTATAATAAATTGACACATCAAACCAGACTGTGTGTGTTGTTATATTTTATAATAATTTCTGTAATATTAGTTTATAAGAATTATAAATTAAATCATTTATATTTATTTATATATATATATATATATATATATATATATACACACACACACACACACACACACATATATATATATTTATATATATAAATAGATATACATATATATAAATAGATTTTATATATCATAATAATAATCTTTTAAGTGTGTTTTGTCATGCAATTTGGCTTTGTTATACAAGAATATATAATTCACATTTATTCTGAATTGACCTTTCTGAACTAGTTGTTTAAATCCAACAAAAGACCACTGCTAGAAAGCCTTTGTGTAGTTTTCACTACACTATTTGTTATTATATTGTTTATTTTTTTATTTTTTAAGCTATTTGACTGAAATAGCCTACAAAATATATGTATAACCTGTTCATAACGATTTTTTATGGTTACATGTATAACCATTTCTTTTTTTAAAACAAATATTGTGAAACATTGTTACAATATTTAATAAGTGTTCTTTCTGAATATATTTTAAAATGTAATTTATTTCTGTTAAGGCAAAACAGAATTTTCAGCAGCCATTACTCCAGTTTTCAGTGTCACATGATCCTCCAGAAAGCATTTTGCAAGCATGAACTTTATTATTCTTCCAGGCAGTGTATATATAGCTTGCATAGTGGCTAAAAAATGCCATTTGAAGTTAAATTGGCATCCTGAGCGCTGAGAGGCACTAAGCGCGCTTTGCAGGCCCAGTCCGTCCTCGCGTCTGCAGAAGAAGAGGAATCCCGCCCACTGTACGGATGCCGCATTAAAATTGGCCGCGCTTGCGCGTTGACGTTCCTTTTTTTCTTGGAAGTAAGTGCTGCATGGAGCGTGTTTGAACTGTGACGAAAAATTACACAGAACTTTCCTGTGTTGATGTTGTCTTGAAATCGCTGTCGGACTCGAACGTGTGCGTGTCTCGCTGTTGAACGTAACCGGCTCGTCTTGAGAAAGCGCGTTGCGGTGGTTCTTTAAGGAGCGGCTCTCCAGTTGGCAGGCCGCGAGCAAGCACAGCACCCGCACGCGCGAGGCCTTTCCCCGCGCGCAGTGACTTAACCGAAAAGAGGCACGTGAGAAACTTTGGCTAAACCCCACGAGACCCGTTTTCCCAGCTTTGTTTGTTAGGTTATGGTTTACAAGTCGTGGTCGTTGTTGTTATATTATGCGTTTCAAGTATTTTGTTACACGGAAGAACGGGGCGTTAGCCTCTTAGCCGAGTCATTGATCAGCGGCGAAACCACGTTGACGTGCGCCACGCGAATTAGACACGTTTCGCGCGGTTTGCAATTCGCTTTACTGTAAACAGTCACGTGGAACTCACGAGTCCCTGTGTTTATTATTGTTTTAGTGAGTGTTTGTCTGGTTGCAGCGTTTAACTTGCATTAGCGTACCTAACGTTAGCCTGAAGAGTCCATCTGGCCTGGTTCGTCGTGGTCTTTGTGTTAACTAAGTGCAGAACAACGGCTGTATAATGTCACTTGTGACTCATTAAGTGTTTAAACGACACATTTGATGGCGTAAATATCTGTTAGTTGTCGTTTGATCGCGTGAAGTTGAATCGGATCCGTTATGTGGTGAAATTAGAGCAGCATGATGCGGCAGGTTTGGCTGCTAACGTTAATGCCAACAGAAATCGATTTGCGCGTTTTTAGATATTTAGCAGCAATTTAATTTTTAGTAGACTACATCTCATCTTGCGCGATTAAGTCTGACTATAGCCAACTCATTCAGTGGAAAGTTTGCTCATTTACACGTGACCTAACCGAGATGTTCTAATGTGATTAAGGCTATTTTAAAACCGTACTGATTTCCCACTGTTTTTGTTTCAGTGCCCCTTGTTTAGATCCCCATCATGGCAGATCCAGATCTTGATTTCACCAGCGGAGATGCCGGGGCTTCAGCCACTTACCCCATGCAGTGCAGCGCCCTGCGCAAGAACGGATTCGTGGTTCTGAAGGGTCGCCCCTGCAAAATTGTGGAAATGTCCACTTCTAAGACTGGCAAGCACGGTCATGCAAAGGTAGCGTTAATAAATGTAGTGACTGTTTGCATCCCACTAATGCTAGTTAGCAGTCTGAAGTGCTCCAATCTTTGTTTGCAGGTTCACCTGGTTGGAATTGACATTTTCACAAACAAGAAGTATGAAGATATCTGCCCCTCCACCCATAACATGGATGTGCCTAACACCAAAAGAAATGACTACCAGGTGAGATGTGCATGGCTTTGTACTTCATTTACCATTAAATTCTCCCCGCGCTTAGTTGTGTGTAATGAAGGCAAACTTTGGAGAACTCTCCAAAATGGATTTTATTTGTGATATTAAAATATCACCATACTTTCATTACTCCTTCTTATTGAGTTATGTTTTGGTCATTTTCATTAGCTGGGGAATTTAAATTAGCTAGTTTTAGGTAAGGTGAAAGGATTGTTTTGCTGTGTCTCTATCTCATTGTATATTATGACATATGTAATTTAGATTTTATTGATATTGTGAATTATTTCAACTTAATTGGTTTGTCTGAGAACCTTTTCCACCAAGGCAATTAAATGATACTTAAGCTTTTTGTTGTTCTGACTTTAGATTGTTATTTGACTACTTCTTTTTCTTTAAAATTCTCTTGCTCTACTAGCTGGTTGACATCAGCGAGGGATTCCTTTCTTTAATGATGGACAACGGAGACGTGCGTGAAGACCTGCGTGTGCCAGAAGGTGACCTGGGCAAAGAAATCGAAAGCAAATTTGCAGCTGGTGAAGAGATGTTGGTAAGTGCATCGGTTTGAATGAATGCATTTAGTGCTTTAGCTGCTTTTTTTGTCATTTTAGCCTACTCATTCTTTTCTTTGTTTGGCAGGTTACTGTGCTTTCAGCTATGGGCGAAGAATCTGCAGTGGCTGTCAAACCCATGACCAAATAGGAAGAAAGACTGGGCTGCTCAGGCTGCAACATGCTACACTTTAACAAATCTCTTGCATTTGTTTTTTTGGTTTTATTTGTCACCAAAGCTATGGCCTTCACAAGCAACCTCAAATTTTTTTTTGTTGTGATTGTATTCCTTTTTTCTTCTCCTTCCAATACTGTGCTGGACTTGTTGGGTCAGTTGGCATTCTCTCGGGTAAGAGGTTTAATACGGTCAGTGTGTTTACCCCCTCAACCTCCCCTCCTCAAGTTTTTACCACTTACATTCCTGAACGTTAAATAATGGGATCCATTTTTCCTTTTTTTTGTATTCTTGAACTTCTTAATATTAATTAGTGTGCAGGATTTACGCAAGGTGTTGCGAAGAGAGGAAACCCCAACTGACACTGAACTACTTATTTTTATTTTTTTCCCTTCTCCCTCTTTGGGTGCCATACTTTACTTTTTTTTTTTTTTCTTACATGATCTATGCCATACTGGCACTGTAGTTAATTTCTCTCAATTGAATGCCCCCCTCCTGCCCCAAAGTGAGATGCACACTGGTAGTTGGCACTTCCTTGTACTTGCAGTACTTTAAAAAGTACCTTTTTCAAGTAAAACTGCTATGACCGAGAAAAAAAACTCCAGCGAAATGTCCCCTTAAATGCCAGTCTCTAATTGTTCAGAAGTGGAAAGGATGTGATGGCCATGTGCGAAATACCTCTGTAACACAATAGCAGCCAGCTTGATTTTTGGCTGTCATTGATGACCTTAAATAAAGTGTTGAAGCCTGTATTTGTCTCCAGGTAGGCTCTTATCAGTGCTGCCCCAGAATGAGCTTGAGGACTAAATCTTTGAGTTCCAATCTTCCTTTGTTCACTCGAGGCCTTTGTCACATGACTGGAGAGCGCAAAAAATAAAAACTTAATAGATGACCTTTTCTGTTTTATGGCACACTTGATCAGTATTAAAACAATATCCGGAAGGCTGGTTAAAAGCTGTTCCTTCGTAGTTGTGGCAGATTTTCATCTGGTAAAATTTAACGCGTGAAAATTACAGTCTCTGGTGAATGAATATCCTGCTTCTGTAAATTTGGGAAAACATTTCCTAGTCTAATGTGTGTCTGTGGTCATGCAGGAAAAGTCCATTAAAAAAGGTGCTCATGTTATTCTATAAATAGAAAGTGTCTATATTGGTGATATGATGTTGGGTTACTCACAGCAGTGTTTGTTCTCAAGCTAAGATGGTAAACCATACATGTATTAAAATGTTTCTAACATCTATTGTATGGTTTTAAATTAAAGAGCTTTAAATAGGTAAGATGACCAGTCAATTTATAAAGCAAGGACAGTAACTGGGAAAGGGACAGAAAGCTTTGTTGTGTTGGGCTGCCAATTCCTCTGCATGGGAGGAGCCAAATGTTCGTTTCCCATTTGTGGCCTAGTGCCCAGACAACACTGAATGAAAGTATTGGAGACAGACATGTGGCACTGCAGTCCATTTAATATCAAACTTTATCTACCTACTGGTTCCCTCTGAGTGCTTAAAGTCAAAGTGAATTATATGTTAAGTAACATAATATGAATAATTCAAATGGATTAGTTTACAGTTTTTTGCTGTTGCTTAGCTGAGCAACATTAAAATGAAGATTGTATGCAAAAAAAAAAACTGTTCAAGAAAAGAAATCTGCCCAACAACTAGCAAGTCAGGTTGTGCCCATGTGCTTCCCGAGGCCTCACCCAATTTTGCCTGGGTATGTCTGCACAATGATGTAAGGATGAGTCACGCTTTCTTAGGCTCTCCCTTCTGTATTGAGTGTGTGTACACGTGAATATTTGAATAGCCTATTTGTGAGTTGTTTTTGTCATGTTAATTGTATGTCAAGCCAGCTACATCCATATTACAATAACTACAGAGCCATGTTTTCATTACTAAAGTATGCACAAAATATAACCTGAAATAAAATCATTGTCAAAAGTCATACATAACTTTTAAATGCTCGCATTTATACGGTGAAACAGAAATGCTTTATGCTACAATAATATATATCTCTTATAATTTGTACGTGTCTAAATGAACAATATTCGGTTCTTTCGAGCAGTTCCAAAGAACCGATTTAAAAAAAAGATTCTTTGACGTCAGACATAACGTTGCCCCAGTGTGGCATACATATAGGTGTTTTTTTTTTTTTTTTTTTTTTACATATCAATTTAAAGCATTAATTACACGTTTTGTCTCAGCTCCTGCAGTTTTGATTCTGAAACAAATCCATTTATAAATAAAATATAATTTGTATTGACATTATATATATTTGAATCACGTGAGTCGCGACTTTAAAATGCTGTTTCGTATGTTTTGAACTACACTGTTTTCTTGTAACGTTCTGCTATCACACTTATTTTTCTCACGTGATGTTTACGTTCAGCTGATTCAACTGATCCGACTCATTAAAACGAACGATTCGTTCACAAATAAGTCCTCGTGATTCCTCCCTCAACGGCAGCCAATCAAATGTGAGAACATTTTGTGAACTCTTGCGCGGATCTACGCTACTTCCTCTTTCACGTCAACCTCACCAAGATGGCACCGGTATGTGTCGACCGGAGACCGGTCTATATGTTTAAATGTATTTTAGTTTTTGTTTTGTGTGATAAAAATATGAGATATATTACATTTACATGTATACTGTTACCCAGAGTTATTTTTTGCCATGGGGATAATATATTAATCCATTAGTTTGACTTCTAGTGGGAGACACGTGGACGAGCATTTTAACAAGAGAGAATTACAGTAGTGCGTTTCACAATGTGTTTTTAAAAACATACTAACTTTATAAAGACGTATGAATTATGAGTGCAGTATGAAACTGAGAAAGTAGATGTTTAATTTAGGGTTTATATATATATATATATATATATATATATATACATATACACACACTAAAAATACATGTTTCTTTAGAAAAGGCCTACCTCTGTGAAAAAGAATAAAAAGGGTGTTTCCTGGAAGTTCACCCTTGATTGTACTCACCCTGTGGAGGATGGGATCCTTGACTCTGCCAACTTTGTAAGTTGTATTAGAAAGAGGGTTTGCATTGGCTCCAAAACCAAATGAATGCTTTACATGTTCCTGTTACTTGGATCTATACATTCAAATTGTGTTTCTTTAAATCTCGTAGTGTCCAAATACATTGTTGTGTGTTTGTTTTAAATTAAAGTATCCTTTTCCTGCACATAAATCACAATGATAATTAGGTCACATCACTAATGCTGTGCCCTAACTAGGGTTCCCTTCCCTAGTTAAATGCCTAGGGTTCTCTTCCCTAGTGGTCATGTTGTTTTATTACTAACAGGAAACCTTTCTGAAAGAGAAGGTGAAGGTTAATGGCAAAACGGGCAACTTGGGAAACGTAGTGCAAATTGCGCGTCAGAAGAACAAGATCAGCGTCACATCAGAGAAGCAGTTCTCTAAAAGGTGAGATTCGGTATATCTACTGACTCCTTAGGCTTATGTTTATTATTAGTGTTATTAAAGTTTTTGTATTTGTATATTAACAACCCTGTGTTCCTCAGGTATCTTAAGTACCTCACAAAGAAGTACCTGAAGAAGAACAACCTGCGAGACTGGCTCAGGGTGGTGGCGTCGGATAAGGAGAGCTACGAGCTGCGCTACTTCCAGATCAGTCAAGATGAGGAGTCTGATGCTGATGAATGAAAGCTCTGTTTTGAAATATGTTTTGAGTGTATCGAGGTCCTGCAAGAGCTGTCACATCTTCAAATGCAGGACTGCATGTTTTGATATCTGCTTGTAAATAAAAAGATACACGGAAATTGAGTGTTGCTTTGTTTAAATGGTAGTAAATGTTTCATGTAGTGGGCTTGATTTTTACCCTTGTTCCATCTTGATTATAAGAGTTAAAGATACATTAACAAACATGTTGCCAGTGGTGTCTGATAAGACATTATAAGCAGTGATGAAGCGACCTGTAAATCATTACAGTAGTAACAATCATTGCAGGAGTGTTTTTGTATACAGTATATTCAAATGATACAGTTGCCTTATAACTTTTGTCACTGTATAGTTAGTAAAGTGCCATTAATTACTTTTACAAGGATTTTTTTTGGCGGATGCAATTGCAGCACTTTGGTTTTTTCCATATTTTAAAACAACCATCTGCTACTTTAATTTTTAAGACTGCAGAGGCCGCTTTCAAATTTATTTGAATGTTCTTTGAACAAAGACATAAGAACATTGAGCATAAAAAAATGTATATGTTGTGTTGCATTGAAAGTATATTTTAAATATGATTGATTATATGTTTAATTTTGGTGCAAAACTAAGGCAAGAGTCCTTTATTTCTGGCTGGTGACTATTAATGGAGTGATAAAATTACATTTTATATTAAATATAGATATTTTTGACCAAATTCACCTGTGGTCTATTGCCTTTAATATTACATAGTTTTCTTTATTTTTTTGTTTTTAAACTAAATAGTTAAAATGCTTTCATTCTCACAATGATATAAACTGGTAATGAGCTAAACCTATCACTGGCAGCGATGCTGTTCTCCCAAATGTTAACCTTGTTAAAGTATAATCTCACGTTGATAGCATTAAGTTTTATCTTTGACATATTCTTCACCTAAGGTCAAAGGTTAGTGAAAATCTTGTCAATAGACAGGTAGAGGAATAGAAAGGTCTTGAATTAAATCCAATTGCATTGATATGGGTGACTTTGCTATAAAGACCTTCAGTGTGAAAGGCAGCCAGAGTTGGAGCCTTCAGCCTGTTACCAGGATGTTGTCTAATGCACTGCACAGAGAAGAGACTGAAGCAGCAAAATGGACAGGCGCTGGGAGGAAACGCATCAGAGAGAGATTTCGAGCTACTTTGGCAGGACTCCTGGAGTTGGAGGTCCTGAGAGTCAGACACAAAATAATGGTGGAGACGGTTTTGGGAAAAACCAAAGTCGATCCTGAAGTTTCAACGTCAACGATTATCCAGCAAAGACAGCATGATTACTGGGTGGATAAAGACTCATTCAGACTCAAACTCAAGCGCAGTTTTTCTGAAGAAGCTGTTCAAGAGCCTAGAAAATCCAGAGGGCTTTGGTCATGTTCCAGTCATTCATCTGAAGACCTGCTTCATCATCAGTGTCTGATGGAAAGAAGTTGGCATGACCAAGAACTTCACTCACACATGGAAAGTCGGTCAAGGGCAAGCTCAGGTTTTTGCGACTTCGGGGATGTTTTTATCCCTTCGAACTGTGATGATACCATCAGCGCTCTTTCCATCTCTTTGGCCTCCTTGAAATACAAGAACACTCTCATAGAGGGAGAATGTGTCATGGGTGAGGACCCTCAGAGGAGCCGGCCCATTGTATTACAAGAGCACAGAGGAGTTCAATCCCATTTCTTAGACGAGACGATTCCCGAAGATGGTTTCCGATCTGTGGCGGATCTATATCCAGACTCGCACTGGCCAGATGTTTCAGACATACTTCAACCCAAAGTTGTCTTGCAACCCACCTACCGTTCTGATCTTCCAGCTCACCAGGGCATGGAAGTGTATCGCTATCCCAGTCCACTGCATGCTGTGGCCCTGCAAAGTCCACTATACGCACCACAAAGCCCCCAGAACACCAGGAAAAAGAACGGGAGACGTTTTTTTGGGAGCTCTACAAGCTCCTTACTGAGACAAGGCTTGAAGGTTTCAGAACATTCATGCTGTCTTGCAAAGTCCAACTATTTATCATCCAACTTGCTTAAAAAACAAAACAATTATTTAAGCAGGAACATGCACTTTGAGAAGCTTGGACGTGAAGAGATCATTCTGAAACGAGCCCGAGTTCAATGTCACAGTCATAGCTTTGCACCCAGAGATGGCGGAATGACCTCACGCCCAAAGAGAGGCATGCACCGCACCAGCTCCTTACACAAAAACAAACCATCCTTCTATTCTTTTCAGTCCACACATCTGCAGAGAAACCGAGAGGATGCGTAAGGCTGCAATGAGCACAGCATCCACCACTCAAGCAGTGAAAAGGCATCTGAATTTATACATTTATGTAAGTTACCATGAGACAACGACTTACTAGCTTTGAGTAACATGCAGAGTCTTCAGGAAAAGGAAAGATAAACGAGAGACATGCTTTTGCAAAACAGTAATTTTGTGTGATTAAATGTGATCATTAAACAATGCATCCAAAACATTGTCTTCCTTTGTGATTATCATATTGTTGTGTGGCATGTATGTTATTACATTCTCCTTGCGAGAAAGCTCATCATATAGGTTAAAATTAGTTACAAAAATTGCTTAAAATATATTTTTTAAAAACTTAGCTGAGTAGTATTGGTAAGTATGTTTATGTCGCGTACGATAAAATAACAACTATTTAAATCTTAATAAATAGTATAAATAACTGTCCCGGTTTTACAAACAGGACTTAGCTAAAGCCAAGACTAGGCATTAGTTAAATTAAGATATTTAAGCAACTTTTACAAAAATGCCTTATAAGAAAATATTACAGAGGCCTGTTCCATAAAAGAAGTTTACCAAATAAGCCAGGTTTATTTCAGTTAGTCTGACTTATTGCCAGTTCATTTGGTTTAAAATAAGTCGGACTATCTGCCATAAGCCTGGCTTATTTGGTAAACTTGTTTTATGGAACAGGCCCCAGGGGCCTGTTCTATGAACCAAGATAAGAGTATAAGCCAGGCTTATTTCAGTTAGTCTGACTTATTGCCAGTTAATTTGGTTTAAAATAAGTCAGACTATCTGCCATAAGCCTGGCTTATTTGGAAAACTTGTTTTATGGAACAGGCCCCTGGTGTGCATCTTAACAAAGAACAATGACACCGACATGTTTTAAGGTATGTCAGAGGAAGAGACAGCTCAAACATGCAATTTAGTCTGGGACTAGCTTAAGTCTTGTCTGTGAAACTGGCCCCCGGTTTCACAGACAAGGCTTAACCCCAGTACTAGACTAGGGGGCTGTTCCATAAAACAAGATTAGAGTACAAGCCAGCCTTATTTTGGTTAGTCAGGCTTATTGTCAGTAGATTTGATACAAAATAGGTCAGGCTTATGGCAGTTAGTCTGACTTATTGGCAGTTAATTTGTATTAAAATAAGTCAGACTATCTGGGGCTTATTTGGTAAACTTGTTTTATGGATAGAATGTAAATCTGAGCTGTTTCAACTGAAAGAAAACTGCACTGACTGATCTTAAAACATGTCAGTGCCTTTCTTTTGTCTTAAGATGCACGCCAGTAATGCCTTTTTCTAAGGCATGTATATAAAAAATAATTAAATGTCCTAATTGAACTATGGCCTAATCCTGACTTAGGCTAAGACCTGTCTGTGAAACCGGGCCTGGGGGTATAAGTATTCAAACGTGCTGTGCTCACGTTTTTAGTAACGATATAAATTGACATCAGTGGGTTTCAAATGGAGTTTGAGGATTCCATTACGATCATTATCGGTGAGTATGGCGTCTAAACAGTTTTCGTAAGTGTTTCACTCAGCTGAATTTAACTGAATAAATGAATGTTAATTTTGTTGACGCTGATTTCGTTTATTTTCTCGTGCTCCAAATCCACGTGCTCATTCTTATTTTTACTTAGCATCTCCGTTCATATCCACCAGATGGCAGCAGAGATCTGTTAGTTTTGTTTGCCTCTCCAGTGAACTGCATAGCTGTGGACGTGTAAAAGTGCTATTTTAAATATTTTGTAATCCCCGCTATGTTTTGCTCAGTCTATCTGCACTTCTAGCTAAAAACAAACCACACACAGGCATTTGACAATGTTGTATAAGCCTTCAGTTATGTATGAAACACATTGTTCCACTGACCTAGCCTAGTTGGACCAGATTCAGGTTTGTTCTAAAGAAATGCCAGGGAAGAGCTTTTTCTTCAGAACATTGTCTAAGTGTGAAAAAACAATCCAGCCACTAACAAAAATCATCTTCGTGATCCTGCTGTTTTCACAGAAATTGTGGAATAACAGATACTGCTGTGTGTGTGTCAACAAGTCAAAGCGCAGAAGCTGTAAAATGTGTCTGACAAGGTTTTGATGTGGGAGTCAAGGCCATGTAAAGAAAATATTTGAACGGAAATACTGCATAGCCAAAACCAATTTTGTCACATTATACAGAGCACAGCATTTTTATTTATTTACAGAGTAGTCATCCCTGCTAAGAAAAAAACTAACAATAGAACCCTGCCCAAAACACAATAGAAAATGTAATGGATTCATTGGTTTTAATGGAAAGTATAATGGTGTCTACTGGTGTGTGATGGATTTTAGTGGTGAGACATTAAATCCTATTGAACACACATCAAAACTGAATTTTGTAATGATTTTACTGGAAAAAGTTAACGATTCATAATGGTATTTTAATGGAAACCATTAGAATTTCTGTGATGGCACATACTCACACTCTATCTGAAGCCTCGCATGAAGGTCTCTGAATATAAGTACACCTGCAGAGCATCCCAAAAGTCCTTCCGTTTTCCCATTCTCAAGAGCTTTCCCTCATAGTTACAGATCCTGACTCTACCTTGAGGAATATCACAGCAGTTGTATTTATAATTGCCGTGCTAGTAATTTGTTGTTATCTGTTCCCTCAATATCTTGGCGTCAAACAAGCAGTAAAAAGGGGCCTTTACCATGATGGTGGCTAAACAAACTCGGAGTTACAGGATTAGTTTTGGGTTGACAAATCTAAACCGATGCAATCAGGCATTATTGGTACCATGATGAAGCTCATCAACTTTCTTTGTTAACCCAGGCTTGATCCTGAGTTCATGTAGCACGTCCACATGAAAGTGTGACATCAGCAATAAGCAGCCAATCACATGCTTTTAAACTTTCATTCCCTTCTTGTGAGAGAGTCAGGTTCAATACCAAAAATTAAAAGATTGAGCAATATGAGGAATTTAATCACATTTACACAGCGATCACAACGATCTTTTAATGAAAGAGGAAAACTTAAGGAAAAAAACAAACAAACAAACTTGCAAGTAAGCTGTATTATCTATGTTTATATTAATTTACAAGCCTATTACTATTAAACTAAACTGGCTTGTGTAATAGATTAAGGAGATAATAAATATATAAATAATAAAGTAATTCTAAAAAAATAAAAAATAAAAAAAAATCGGATGGTTTTATCTTTAAACAATGTTTTACTGTACAGCGTCCTTTAATTTGGAGTAGGGAAGCTGGGGGAGTGGCTTTATTGCATCAGGCATGTGTCATCTTGCTGAAAGCTGATTTGTCAAATTCGTTTTGAGATCTCTCAGAACATAACCTGCCCCGGCAATGAACACCAATTGAAGCCGAGTTTATTTCATTGTACCTAAAACCCAGGATTGGTGCAAACTAATCCTAAACTTACCTAGCCAGCTAATCTGGCTTCATGGTACAGGCCCAAGGTTTCTCCTGCTGCTGCGTTCATCAAGCTCAAGTGCTTACCGTGAGGAAAAATGTGGAGTGTGAAGTGAGGTCTAACGCAAAATCTCATGGGCTGGGTTCTGCCAAAGTGATCTTCAGATCTGACTGTTGATAATTGATCCAAGGAAACTGCACTTCCTGTGGGTGGAGTTCTGGGGCCTGTTCCATAAACCAAGATTAGAGTATAAGCCAGGCTTATTTCAGTTAGTCTGACTTATTGCCAGTTAAT
>JAUMHQ010000090.1:11507838-11518138 GCA_032361165.1 Enteromius paludinosus | reverse complement strand
TGTATTAAAATAAGTCAGACTATCTGCCATAAGCCTGGCTTATTTGGTAAACTTGTTTTATGGAACAGGCCCCTGCTCAACTAATGATTTCCTGTTGTTCTAGAGCAGAGGTAGGCAACGTCGGTCGTGGGGCCTGTACCATAAAGCCGGATTAGCTGGCTAGCCAGGGGGCTGTTCCATAAAACAAGATTAGAGTATAAGCCAGGCTCATTTCAGTTAGTCTGACATACTGCCAGTTCATTTGGTTTAAAATAAGTCTGACTATCTGCCATAAGCCTGGCTTATTTGGTAAACTTGTTTTATGAATCAGGCCCCAGGTCATCAACTTTCTCTGTCAATTCAGGCTTGATCCAGACTACATGTAGCAGGTGCACATGAAAGTGTGACATCAGCAATGAGCAGTCAATCATACGCCTTGAAACTGTGATTCACTTCTCATGAAAGAGTCAATGCAATTCATACCAAAGATTAAAGATTGAACAATATGAAGAATTTAAACATTCACACAGCAAGATGAAACGATCTATCAATGAAAGTGGAAAACCTAAAATAAAATAATAAATAAAACATGCAAGTAAGCTGTAAAGTTACTTTTATAAAGAGATATATATAATATTTCTAAGTATAAAACTAAAATAACAAATACTAGGTAAAACATTTAAAAATGTAAGCTCATATGTAGTCATGTTTACTTATTTTTACTGCATTAATTTAAAGCCTAATTATGATTAAACTAAACTGGCTTGTGTAATAGATTAAGGAGATAGTAATTATATAAAAGATAAAGTACTTCTAAAAATAATAATCTAAAAAAATCGGATGATTTTATCTTCAAACAATGTTTTTCTATGAAGCGTCCTTTAATTTGGAGCAAGAGAAGCTGGGGGAGTGGCTTTATTGCATCAGACATGTGTCACCTTGCTGGAAGCTGATTGGTCAAATTTCGTTTTGAGATCTCTAACCCCGAATACAATCTGCCCCGAAGCAGGTTGGCAGTGCCAGTGTAGTGTAAATTACTATGGCGATGAACACTGCTAAAAGACAAACCAATTTCATGGTACCTAAAACCTAGAAAAGGTGCAAACTAAACTGAAACTTAGCTGGCTAACCAGCAAAATCAACTTCATGGTACAGACCAGCTAGTGACCAGCATAAACGAGCTCAAACCAACATTCCAGCTTCAAAACATACCTAACCAGCATGCTGTTTTTTTAACCGTGTCCCCCGACAAAAAGTGGCCACCAAAGTGTTATAAATTCGACAGTGTAATTTTTCAACCTGCTTAAATTTTATTTTCTCTGTCACACTGGGGCACGATGGTACATTTGTTATGCATTTTTGGTGATGATGCATTTGAGCTGTAACTATAGTCTATGGCAATGGTAAATCAAGATCTTTAATGGAAGTTGCACCATTTGCAAATGAAGACACGACCCTCGGGAACACCAGGTTATACGAAACATACGCAAGTTATACCAGATAAGATAACGCAAACAACATAAGTACTTGCAGTTATCGCGCGTCGAAAACCAAGTAGGTGTGCCGCGTTGGTTTAAGTAGCATATGTATTTAGTCACTATGGGGTACTTTGTGTATAATTTTCACTATACAGTTATTAGTAAATTTCGCAATTATATGCAAAGGAATTGCATGTACGTAACTCACTGAATTGTGCAGAAAAGGCTATTTCTAATTCTAACATACTTCACGCGCCTTTGTGAAATTTTGAAAGATTGGCATGGGGAAGATGGGAAAAGTGTTTGGTCTTGCAGTTGAAATGCGTTATCGTTGTTGAAAGCGGTGTTTTTTTTTAAATAAGCGTGTTAACTGTTGCAATGAGAGCGTTGCAAACACTTGCTGTATTCTGGCACGCAGTCACCCTGGCGATACTTTTGTTTCCTGCGGAACCTGAGATCCAACCATTGCCTCAACCATTGAAGTTGAGTGACAGGGTAATTAAAAATGAATTAAATGCATAGACAAGAATTACTACAGTAATAATGAAACTGATGCCTTTGTGTCTCTACGACATATGTTTTTTTTTGTGAGGCTATTCAGTCAGCTACTGTTTGTCAGTGACCTTGTTTACCTCCCAAACTACATTGAATGTGCTGCAGCAAGTTTTTTTAATTAACTGTAGAATACACAGGCTGTTTTCTGATTATGACAGTAATTGATATTGCATGTGTAGTACATTTCTAAGCCACTTCTTGGTAAAGTAGGCTATAGATTTCAAACTCTTTGTTTTAATCCATATCATCAGTCAGGGGAATGTAAAGTATGTAGCCTATATTGACCTAACAGAGTATGACAATCTAAAACAGTCCAGGAACCTCCATCCTAGGCAGCTGTTGAATGGCCAACACATCTTTTAATAATGAACTCTCCTCTGATCACAAGAGAAAAGCCTAAATAATTCACAACGTCTCCGCATTATGTCCCCTGCCGTCTCAACAAGCTTTGCCTGGATTCCTTCTGTACCGCTGGACGTAATGGAGAATAGAGTTTAAAATCCCCACTGGTGAGTTTTTGCTCCTTTTGTGCCAAGGAAAAATGTTTTCGATTTGGACACTTCTATTTCTGTTTCGCAGAGCTATTTGTTTTACCAGAGTGGACAGAGCAGTTGCAGGCATTACTTTGGCTCAGGTTGGAGAAAATTTTATTTTAACAGCAATTCATTTATGGCTCAGCTCAGTATAGCACTCCTTAGTTTAACGTTCATCTTTCCCTGGACAAACCACAGAAGATCCTCATCAATTTTATATATGGAAAGGTTACTAGTCAATTTAAATGACTTATTGCATTCCAATTTAATTATGCATACGTACATATTTGGATTAAAGGCAGGAGACAAATGCAAAATGAGGGGATTTTTAATGAGGAAAAAGCCAATATTAAATATGAAGTTTAAGTGCACTATTCCATTGTTTATTCTAATAAACTATTGAGGATAGCATAGCATTCGTTCTCATTATTAGAAACATTGCATGTAGTCACATTAGCTGTGTGGCAATGGAACTGACCAAGGTGCTGTGTTTACAAGGCAGCAGTTCAAATGCTTAATGTGCATGTAAATGTTTTGTGCACAAGTCTTTTACAAGCTTTAAGTAATCTCTTGAGATTGACATTTGACATGGATTACAATTTACAATCTTTCTGACACCCATTACTGTCATGAGTATTTACATACTGCATTGCACTTGGTCTTCTTTCTTGCATTATATTTACACACTGCATTATCATTCGTAATTAGTTTTTAAACATATATTTAATAATCGAGCTGCTCTTGCAAATCCATTCTGCCATTGCTCATTTTATGTGGCCTGTTTCTTAAAATCTGCATTGTTATAACAGTCAGTAGCCACTTTCGTAAACTCAAAATTTAAGTTTTTTTGCATTTTACTGCGCTGCTTTTGAAATAGTTATTCTATGTAACCATTCATTAAATGGACATCTTTTGCACTAGGCATTGTCTCTTTTTCAGTTGGCCTATCTCGCGTATGACACATTTAAATTTAAACATGTCTAGAAACCTGCAACACAGAATAATGATTTTATTTTCTTCGGAACTTGACTGGCCGAAAACACTTCTAAACTTCTAGCTTTAGCATGCTAATCTTATGGATTGGATACCTTATTTTTTCTGTTACAAGGAATGTCTCGGTTATGTATTTAACCCTCGTTCCCTGATGGAGGGAACGGAGACGTTATGTCATGATGGCAGACTGGGGTCTTGCCTAGAGCCCTGATTTGCTCTGCTTAAGTGGTTAAACAATCCTGAGCCACTCCCCTTCATCCAGGTATAAGGAGGCGACAGGTGCAACCACTCATCAGATTTGCTTAGGAGACGAGAACGAGTTCCAGCTCTCAGCAATGGTTCAAGGTTGTGGCAAGGGGACATAACGTACATCCGTAACAGAAACATTTCTGTCTGTCAGTCACTACGAGTCATGTCGTGACGACAGACTGGGGTCCACAACCTGAACCGTTACAACCTTGTGGCACTACAAATGTTAACAAAGGGTGCCCAGTTAACATCTAGCCCAGGGGCTGACCAGACCCCGGGCATGCACACTGATACTGAGCCTGGCGTCAACTGCTCCGCCCAGTTTGACTGCCGAGGATGCTGGAGGATGCTCTACCAGGGTTCGCCACCTGGGGAACTTACTGGAAGAGTAAACAGCGCTCACATCCCCTGTGCTGACTGTCGTGGTCCTACAGGCCTTGGACGGGAGTCTGGGACGATTCCGCTAGGTGGTGGCATTTTGCAGGCAAAAGTGCACCGCAAACCGCTCTCTCCACCTGGGGAAAGTCCACATAGCCCCTGACAGAGGTGAGGACGGAGAAGGGTGACGAGCAGATTCTGCCTGTAAAAGGAGCCATCCACGACTTCGTCAACTCCTCATGCACTTCCAGAAAGAAAGGAACTAGACCGAAGGAATCTGCTATCACGGTCAGCACCCAGGAACCAATCATCCAGCCGTGAAGGCACTGAGCTGGGAGGTGTGGACACCTCTAGCCCGATACTCATGGTCTGCCCGGGCAAGTAGGGCCATCAGCTCCAGATCAGATTTAGCGGTAGCCGCAGCACCCGATGGGCGCACCTCCGCCTCATCTTCCTTCTCGGCTGACAATGCATCAGACATTGCATATTTTATGCTGACCTTCCCTTGGCGCTCCAAAAGAAAAATAAGGACCGCCCTTGGACAGCCCTGAATCGCCTGGAAGCCTGAAAAGACAGCTACTGCAGGAGGGGTAAGTGGTCCGCAGGGCTGGAACCGGCGGAGTAGCACTCACAGTCACTCTCAGATCCCCCAGAGTGCCAGCCGGCGATCCTCTGCCAGTGCCAGTGAAGCCAAGCCAGGTGGCAGCAGAGGGTGCCTGCTCATCCCGAAGGACTGTAAGGCGCGATCGCAGTGCTGCCAGGGGCATGGCCATGCAATGAGGACATCCTCCCTCCGTGAAGGCGTCTTCAGCATGCTGAAGACCCAGACAGTGAAGACAACCTCCGTGGCATTCACTGGGTGACAGGTACACCCACACCCAAGTAGCGCGAAATGACCGTGTTCAGAAATTGCTCTCTTGTGAAACACTCAGGGCATTCGCTTGACAGGGGAACAGCTGATTGTGTCATCAACGCCACAGAGAACAACTTCTTCTTCAGCTTCTTCTTCGTTGCAGCTCTTCAAAGCAGCAGGCATAAACTCGTGGCTCCGAAGCAAAATCTGATGAGTGGTTGCACTTGTTGCCTCCTTATACCCGGATTGTTAACCACTGGCCAATTTTCATTGGCGTTTTCTCTTAAGCAGAGTGAATCTGGGCTCTACGCAAGACCCCAGTCTGTCGTAACGACATAACTTGTAGTGACTGACAGACAGGGAACAGCATTTTGCTGGAGCTCTGTGTAATTGTGACTGTACTGATGTCTGGCTTCTCTCTTTATATATACATGCCATTCATCTCTCTTCCTTATAATCTGTTTCCTATCCTTTGCTCTGGAGTCTGATGACATCAGTTCTTTTGTCAGGAGCAAATGTAATCAGAGATCCTTTTCAAGACTTCATGAATCATTTCTACACACAGAAGATGAGAGCGGGCCTTTATCTTATATACTTGGTTATAAATTGTTAGTAATATTTAATGTGCACATATTATTGCTTTTTATATTTGAAATATTGTAGCCTATTTGTATTCATATATATATATCAGTCTTCTGTGACCTGGAATGCTTGATTTTCTTTGCTGTTTAATGCTTAAATACTTTTCCATTTCCATTTATTCACTTACTTCGGGTAGGTGAAATGAGAAACAGAAAAGTGAATGGGTTACTCAGACCACAATATAATTATAATGTCTATAATATGACACTATTATGGAGACACCTGCGAGAGTTTGACATCTGGTCTCTCACTTTTATTCTCTCCGGAGTTAATGCGGATATAACTTCCCTCCGTATCTGACATCATTTGGTAAATCGCTGTCAGCCTTGCTTCAGTTCTCCCTGTTTTGATAACAGATGAGATATTGTCAGGTTGTATGAAACAGATCCTGCAGGCACTGACAGAGCAGTGGGACTGGTAATTATCAACAGGCAGATCCAGAAGATCTTGGGTCTGTGACGCAACTGCAGCTTGTCTCGGTGAACGGCAGGCCTACATTAGATTGAAGGAAACAAGATAGCACTGTGTGGTGATGCTATCTGTGAAGGGAAAAACAAAAGAAGGCTGTGAGGAACATTGAAGCAGATGGAGACTGATATAGAGGATGAGAGTTTATAAATAGGCCTCATGCAGATATAGGCAATATAGGGAATGATGACATTAAATGTAAAAGGTTATGGATAAGGATATTAATAAACTTAAACAGGTGTAAAAAACTGTAAGGTGATTGTTAACTGTTTACTGAAATGCTGGCATATTTTAAAAGAACAGTATCTAATAAAATGGTGAAAATTGCATCACAAAATTGCTCAAACTTTTAATTAACATAGAGGCAGAAAATATAAAAACTATATCAGTGATACTAAAATACAGCATTAAATATCATAATTTATATAGTGAACATACATTTTGTTCTACACTATGTCATTGCCATAAAAGCAGGAATATGTAATTAAATTAATATAAAAAATATTTTTTTTGTGCTGTCAAACAATTAAACAAAATTGAAAAAGTTTTTATGTATGTATGTGTTCTATGTATATTTATATATATATATATATTATACAGCATATATTTGGAAAATATTTACATATATTTTCATGTATATATTTATATTCATATAATGTATATATATACATATATACAATATAAAAATAACATATTTGTCAAAAAATATGTAAATGCGTGTGTGTATTAATATATACATCATAAATATACACACATACATACAGTCAACAGTAAACTGTCAATGTTATTTCAACATTTCTATCATAAAGCACCAATTTGATTCTGTTTACAGACCTGAGTACTGTTTCTCCAGCCTGAAATATGACATTCTATTCACATTGTTCTCTCTATTAGTATATCAATGTTCACTGGATATCTGATGCTCTACATATGCTAATCTGCAAGTTTAATGAGACGTGCCACCATAGCAACATTTCACCTAAGTGAATGAAGGGACACTTTCTATTGTTTGACTATTATAACATGTTGCTCTGCAGTATTAAACCCAGCCTGATGCTCAATTATGTTTCATTATCTGTGGATGATATGCAATTTATATGCTTTCCTTTTTTTTGTAGGTTGTCATTGCAGATTCAGTATAGAGCACTATGATGACTGAACAGCTCATGGATCCTCTCTGAGTGTGTGTGTGTGTGAGAGAGAGAGAGAGAGAAAGGAGGGAGCTACAGCAGGAGACAAGACAAGTTTAGCGGAAACACCTGGAACGAGACACTGAGAACAAACCTCACCCTTCTTTTATCCCAGTCTTCCTGTGCTGGAGGATGAGCGCTGTCTTTGCAAAACTGGACCCCAGGAGAATCGAGTGGGAGTCGTCCTGGTATGGACTCCACTCACGAATCCTGCGCACTAAACCTGTGGACTCCATGCAGGATGGCTCGGATGACCTGCATGGGACCAGACTGGCCCGTGTGCTCACTACGGTGGACCTGGTGTCACTTGGAGTGGGCAGCTGCGTGGGCACAGGCATGTATGTGGTGGCCGGGCTTGTGGCTAAGGAAATGGCTGGACCTGGAGTGATCTTGTCCTTCATCATTGCTGCTGTGGCATCCATTCTGTCAGGTGAGAGGGATTTTGGTAGTTTATGAACGGTTTGCTTTTGAATTTATGACATCAAAAAAACACTGCTGATGTATAGGCCTCATCTGTCCAGTCAGCTTCACAACTGCATGTTATATTTATTTATTTATTATAATTATTTTCCATGCATGCTGAAGGCTGAAAGATAACCCCACCTGTAAATCATGGTCAGCTGCGCTGTGGTTTCTGTGCTTTATTTAGATCAATTTCTTCAAATTTAAGTGTAAAGTTCACAAAGCCACAGCAATAATATATGCTCTCTTAGTTTATCATTAGCAAAAAAAATTCTTATTATTTAATAATTATAATATCAACCAGACCAAGACTTGACCCAGTTCTAGACCAAAAACCACAAGACTGAGACCTGTCAGTCGAGGAACCAGACTGCCAATCTGAAACTAAAATATTTAAAATAGCAAAGAGAAGTAAATGAATGAATAATAATAAATGTAATAAATAAATTATAGGCCTATAAATATACCATATGACCATATTTATTTTCCTACTTGCCAGAAAATAAAAGCATTAGCTACATATTATTGTAAAACACATGTTATTATTATTCATAATAATAATTTTCAGAATTAATTAAAAATATGAATCATTTTACATCACCAATAAAACTTTCAACATGGTTTAATTTAAATATTAATTACTTTTGCTTAATAAACAGAAAATTAAATCACAAGATTATATTAAAGTATAAATATAGACTATATTGAAAAATAATAAAAGAATAAAGAATAATATAAATTTTATTATTATTACTGATAATTATAAATATAATAATTTCTACATAAATTGTAAATATAAATAATTTTACATTGCCAATAAAATGAATTTAAATACTTTATGCCTAATAAACCTAGTAAACCTAATGCCTAGTAAAACTTCAAACATGTTAAATGATTGCTTTTCCCTGAAAATATGAAAATTAAAACACATAAAAACAATAATCTGAGACCTAAATTAACATCCACAAACAGCCACATGCATAAAATTCCAGACGTTGACTTTTAAGCGTGAAGTTGTCAAACAGCTAATCTCAGTGATTTTCACACAGGTGTCTGCTATGCTGAGTTTGGAGTGAGAGTGCCCAAGACAACAGGCTCTGCCTACACATACAGTTATGTCACAGTGGGTGAATTTGTGGCCTTTTTCATTGGCTGGAATCTCATTTTGGAGTATCTGATTGGCACAGCAGCGGGGGCCAGTGCACTGAGCAGCATGTTTGACTCTTTAGCCAATCACACCATCAGCCGCTTCATGATCAACCATCTTGGAACACTGAATGGCCTGGGTGAGTGTCTTTCTTAGTAACCAGATTCTGGTTCAGTGGTCGTCATACTTCATTTGTCTGTCTGGTTCCAGGTAAGGGAGAGGAATCCTATCCAGACCTGTTGGCTCTGCTAATAGCTATGGTGGTGACGGTGATTGTAGGTTTAGGGGTGAAGAACTCTCTGAGCTTCAATAATGTGCTCAATGTTATTAACCTGGTTGTGTGGGTCTTCATGGTGCTTGCTGGATTGTTTTTCCTTTCTGGAGCCAACTGGGAGGATGGGAGGTTTCTGCCCTATGGCTGGTCAGGGGTAAGAGTGTGGACTGTATGCAAATGTAATTGCTCTGTTTATCTTGATTGAATGGGCATTTTGTTAGAGCATAGATCCTTAACTATGTGCTCTGTAGGTCATGCAAGGAGCTGCAACCTGTTTCTACGCCTTCATTGGCTTTGATATTATCGCCACCACAGGAGAGGAAGCCAAGAGCCCCGACACTTCCATTCCATACGCTATAACAGCATCTCTCGTCACCTGTCTCACAGCGTACGTCTCTGTGAGTACACTGACTCCTCTTATACACATACACTGAACTGAGAATGATATTATGGCTGCGTCTTGTTGCCTCGATTTGGACTTGGAATGATGCCTCTGAAGACGGCGTTTTAGAGCTTTTGAACACAGCTTATGTTTAATTACATAATCATTTTTGACAAGTTTACCAAATATAATATTATTTCTGTCATGATTCTGCTTTCTAAGGACTTGAGATGAATCATGAAATTAAGCCCTAGTTTTCGACAGTAAATAGACATACCTGTCTAAGATTTTTGCAGTTTTCTGTGGAGTATTGTCGCATTTATCGTGTTCACTAGGGGACATCAGGCAGTATTATCTATAGCAATTATTATATTTTTTATACAGTGGGTACGGAAAGTATTCAGACCCCCTTACATTTTTCTCTCTTTATTATATTGCAGCCATTTGCTAAAATCAGTCAAGTTCATTTTCCTCATTAATGTACACACAGCACCCCATACTGACAGAAAAACACAGAATTTACATTTTTGCTGATTTATTAAAAAAGAAAAACTGAAATATCACATGGTATTCAGACCCTTTTCTGTGACACTCATATATTTAATTCAGATGCTGTTCATTTCTTCTGATCATCCTTGACATGGTTCTACACCTTCATTTGAGTCCAGCTCTGTTTGATTATACTGATTGGACTTGATTAGGAAAGCCACACACCTG
>JAUMHQ010000090.1:11434291-11452574 GCA_032361165.1 Enteromius paludinosus | reverse complement strand
CACCTACATCTTGGATGCCATGGGGGTAAGCAAATAAACATCAAATTTTCATTTTTGGGTGAACTATCCCTTTAAGGCCTGCAAGCATAATCAAAGAAACAGTTCTCCCAAAAAATATGAAAAATTGCTGAACATGCACTCTTAGGTCATCCACGATGCAGAGGAGTTTGTTCCTCGTTTTTTAGCAAACGAAATTTTTGCATTTCATCACTTGCTCACTAATGAATCCTCTGCAGTGAATAGGTGCCATCAGAATGAGAGTTCAAATTGCTGATAAAAACATTTGAAAAGCAATCTCGGGACTCCATCAACGGATGTGTTGTGCAACAATAAGCTGCACATTTACAAGTAACAAACTAATCACAAAAGCACTTTAATTTCAAAAGTCTATTTTTCACAATAACCTCCAGTGAAAAAGTTCATCCTCTATTTTCCCCTCACATCAAAATGCATTGACATATTTGTTTAGAGATGTTTTGGTTTGTAAACGGTGCTTGATCTGTGCATGTTTCTCTCCTGATTCAGACAAAAGGATTTTTCACTGGGGAAAGCCGTTTTATGGATAAAGGATTTTAGCTGGAAGCGCTGGTTTGAAGTTGAAACATACTGATAGATTTGTTTATTACGACCATGCAGCTTGTGCATTACTTTTGGATTATTGTGATGCTTTTATCAGCTGTTTGGACTTTTATTCTGGCGGCACCCATTCACTGCAGGGGATGCGTTGGTGGGCAAGTAAAAAAACCTGATGTAAAAAAAAAAAAAAGAAAAAGAATAAATAATAGCAAAAAAAAAAATAAAAAAAAAAAATATATATATATATATGTAAAACTAAGCTTATTAAACCTAAAATGTACATTTTATTGCCTTCTCTAAGTGTAACTAGTGTAGATATAGAAATCCACAAAACATAATGAATCAATACAGGTGCTTTTATTTTTCATATTTGTTCTTAAATAAATGAATTTTCATGTCCTGTCTTTTTGTCCTTCAGCATTTTTTCTTTACCTTCTAAACACAAAACAGTTGATGTTTTTTTTCTCTCCTCCTGTTTCTGTGTCTATAATTGCAACATCCGATTGGTTGACTTGCTGGGCCACAGAAGGCCAATCATAGGGCTGGAAGCAGCATGTATTTGGTCCTATGGGATGCACCTTTTTGTTTTTAATTATCAAGGTTGGGTTTAAATTGTGGCCAGGTTCTCAACGGTGGCCCAGTCGGAGGTGTACAGGGGTGTGTTGAGACTGTAGTACTCAAGGGGTTTGGCTCACCTTCCTCTTCCAGTCGGTCAGCTGTAGAGCTGAACTTTCGAGGCCTCTCCTCAGCGGGTTCACATCATCACATCCTAACACAGGTAAGACACAGCTCAGACACTTGTTTTCATTTGTTTGATTATAAAGCAAATGCACATTTCTACATTTCAAAATCTCTTATAGTTACTTTTACCAAATTTGTAAATGTTGCAAATGTTAAGCATTTAAACTTTTTTTTTTCCTTGCACAGTAGTAAGATAATTTTTAATTGTCCTATATTATGAGAAAATATTCAAACTATTTGTTTAAAAAAAGTTCAAAGCTGCACAAGCAAATTACTGACATTGACAAGATTAGTGAGAGAGTGTACAGAGCGTACAATTACATGTTGAACGTGTGAATGACATGTTTCTTTGGATACAGGAGCATAAAAACCAATAATTTGAAGGTAATTAAACATACAGAGTGAGGTTTATTCTACTCTTTGCAGTTCTTTCTTCTTTTATTAATTCTTAAATATTAGTTCAAATATATATAGCTAAATTTAGATAATCAAATTTAAAGGAGCAATAGGACGTTCCCTCTTATTAGATCATACTTGCTCCTGTTATTATTATCTTAAGAGGTTCATGTTCAAGTATGAATATGAAAATTATGTATGATACATTTAAATACTATTAATAATTTTATTCATCCAAAGGAGTCAGGGACGATAAAAATGGCTAATTTCAGAGGACCTTCCACCTTCCATGTGTTGCTGCTAGCAACATTACTATTACCAGGTGAGATTATTATATGTATATATTTTAGAAAATCTTTTTTCTCAGTTGTTCTATTTTAAAAAGAAGCTGCTTCACTCCATGGCTTTGTATCTTCTGAGTGAAATTTCCCCAAAAGCCCTGTGTCAAGCAAGGGGTATCAAGTTTCTGAGTGCCAGGTCTTCGTTTTTTACTCTGCAACTGGTAAAATGATTAATGGTTGTCAGCAAAACTCGAGAGCAGCAGGTTTCCAGATGTGGCAGCAGTTTACAAGCTCATAAAAGATAAACTTGCTGATACTCTGAAAGAGCAACATTTCCTTTACCTCCCTCATACACAACACTGAGATCTCCCGTCCAGTCTCCTCACAGTAAAGACATCCATGACCTACTCATCACCATTCCAGCTAAGATGAACATCACCTTCAGAGAGATAAGATGGAAAAAGTGTCAGTTCAACCTTTGGTTTTTTTTAAATGCTAGGATAATTAGGTTCACCTGTAGTTACAGAAGTTCCTTTGCTTTGTAGATTTTATAGCTTTTGCTTGTAGACGAGCTCAGTTTTTGCAGCCCCCTGCTGCCAGGCATCAAAGTGCTGATGTGTGCTGTTTGAAGATTAATTTCCTACAATACCCTGTATATTACCACCTTCCCTTCCCCCCAAAACTTGTAAAACTGTATCCTGCTGCCCTCAGCTCATAGGGCCTTTACTGTCTGTAAGCATTTTCCGCTCTGTCTTTGAAAAATGCAACATCTGGTTAAGACTTGGACCCCCTAATTTTTCCACCTCTCTACTCTTCTTCTCAAACAGAGTTTCTGTTGGCCGGCCCTGTGACCCAGCGTTTAAAAGGAGATGGTAAGTATGCCTTATTCTACTGTTCTGTCAGCTTCTTTATAGAGTCCCAGTACATGTATCTACCATATAACCTGAATATTAGATATGCACAGTGACTTAACAAAATAATATTTGCGCCAGATGGAAGTGATGAGAAGGCAGGCATCGAAGCAGTTCCAAAGAAACTAATCCGTAACAGGAGAAACATCAGTTGGTACAAGCAGCACTCTGACTTCTGGAGCTGGTACAAATACTTCACTGACAATGGGAACCAAGAGGGAGTGAGTACAGCATATTATACACTAAATGAGACCACATAACACACCTGCAGGTCTTACGAGAATTGTTCATAGTTGTTGCAAAGGTCAAAGGGTTGCAAAGGGTTAGTTCTTTCTAGTTAAATTTCTGTCATTAAGTACTCACCCTAGTGTCATTCCAAACCCTTGTTCATCTTTGTGACGCAAATTGAGATATTTTTTATAAAATCTGAGCTTTCTGACCCTTCAAAGGCAGCAACACAACTGCCAAAGTATTAAGTACATTATTAAAATAGTCCATGTGGCATCAGTAGTTCAACTGCATATATTGATGTAGTCTTGTGGACATGCATCAAAGACTGATATGGAAAAGAAGAAATTGTAAATGAAGTAAATTTTGTTTCTTTGTGCACAAAAATGATTCTCTTAGCTTAAGAAGTTTAAGGTTACACCACTGATGGACATTTTAACAATGTCTTTGACGACTATGTTTCTGAGCCTTGAACATGGTTGTCTTTGTAGTGTCAGAAAGCTAATCATCACAAATGTCTTAATTTGTGTTCCAAAGATGAACAAAGGTCTTACAGGTTTGGAACGAGAGAAGGGTGAGTAATTAATGACAGAATTTTCATTGTTGGGTGAACTATCCCATTAAAAATGCACAATATATCAGTACCACATTGGCCCAGAAATTCCATGGAAACAATTACCATCTTCAGGGTGATTGAGGTTATTTATGTGTTTTGTGTTGGTTGTACAATTCACATACTAATTCAAAATAATTCATTGTCACAGGTTGCAGAGCTGGATCGCGTCTATCTTGCATACTTGCAGAACAAGAATCGGGCTGAGGCACGTCGTTCCTACAAGGTGTACCTGCAGCACCTAAGCGACATCTACAAATCTTGTGCAGAGTCTGATGACCCAAACTGTGTGGCCTCATACACCAACAGACCCAAACCCAAAGCTGAGGCACCAGTGCCTGCCCCAGTTAAGTCTTGTGACCCTTACAGAGACCCATACTGCTTGTACTCGAAGGGATACTCTTATTACCCATACATGGCACCGGCCCCAGCCACCATCAAAGCCCCTGCACCTGCCCCAGTCAAAGCCCCAGCCTACATCCACACGCCTGTGGTGAAGGATCCACGTTCTGGTCAGTACTACTACTCTCCATTGGTGCAATCCTTCCTGTCAGCCGAGCAGAGAGCCGAGCTGTTGCGCATCTGTGATGCAGAGGATGTCGAGTGTCTTCAGTACCACCTCCGTGCTGCTTACGGATACAAGCCAGCTGCTGCCCTAGCCCCATCCTACGCCCATCTCGGCTGTGACCCTAAGACTGATCCTCACTGCGTCCCCCATCTGGTCCCGAAGGCACCCTCCGGTCTGTACCTGCGCTATCCCCATTGTGACCCTCGAGTTGACCCATACTGCGCTTATGCTGCTGCTCTTGCAACCTCGCAAAACTATGAAGCCCCATCTTCTGGCTTGGAGAGACCCTGCAACCCTCTCTATGACGATAACTGTAACCCTCTGACAGCCACAAGGTTTGGTAGCTTGGCTCCTGAAGATCTGAAAGATGACCCTGTCTCTGAGGCCGGTGCCATGCGGGCACCTCCAAGCCCTCGTCGTGACCCTTATGCCATGTACAGAGATGCATCTGCTGGGGCTGACCTGAGAAGACACCTGCCTACACATCTCCAACCCCCAAGGCACCAACCAGAGGAGCCTCAACACCCTTTGGGACCCCGAGGGAAGACCAAGGAGGGATATGACTGTTTCATCGGGTATGATGAAGAGTGCTTCCCACTGGGCTCCCAAAACGAGCACCGTCCTGCTGTGCACAGACAGCCGTCCCACCCAAGCGAAGCCTACGAGCCCCACCTGAATGCAGATGGATCCAGAAACGGAGTGGTCGAACCTGATCCTGACTGCGACCCGGAGTACGACAGAAACTGCCGCTTGCGCCGCTACCAACCTGAGGTGGCCGAACCCGCCAGTCCATCACCTCAAGAGGAACCAGCCCAGGAGGAACCCCACCGTGAAGAGGTCCCTCAGCATAGAGAAGAGTCCTACCCTGAGGCCCCAGGCTATGACCAGCAGCAATATGAGCCCTACATGAGCGGACAAGAGGATCCATATGCCGGATATGGCCCTCAGGAACATGGAGCAACTAGCTTTCAGGATGTCCTGAGAGGATATGGCGGACGGTTTCCTGGCCAGGATGACCACCGTGCCTACAACGGAGACTACAGAAAGAAATAAACACCTGTGAAAATTTATGTCAGGAATAGTAGATCAGGACGTTTTTTGTAGATAAATACTGCAATGCACACTTGTAAAAAAGGTGCACGTGCATTTTCACAGGATTTCACTTGGTTCGCTCAATATTTCGAGAGCTGCTGAAATTTCCTAGCTCTGGAGTTTGACAGCACTTGTATAGGGAAAAAAAAAATTGATTGAAAAATGTATTTCTTGCTGATTCTTTAAACCCATGTAATCAGATTGTGTGTTGCAGCATCTCTACTAGAGGAGCACTTGAAATAGCTCTTGGTATCTTTGTGGAGGGAAAATTGAACATAGCAAAGTATGTAAAAGGTGAATAGTGTACTTGAATAATCTCTTCCATTCTGGCTTTTTCTTTGTACATTCGCCCAATAATTTCCCTTCAAGATAATATTTAATGAATTTCTGGGACCCTTGCTTATTTGTACTCTTTTTTTTTAAATTGCCAAATTGATGCTTTGTGATTTGTTTGCATATTTGTAAGATGTTTTTCTTTAAATGTTTCAAATAAAAGCTTTAAAGATCTTGGGCTATTTTTTTGGCAAATGCACTATTACCACTGACAAACTAGCTAATTTAACAAACTGTATTTCTATTAATTACAATCAAATAATTTAATAAAAAAAATACTGCTGGTAGAAACTTGTTGCTCACATTTTATTGGACTGTCACCGACAAGTAAATTATGCCATCCTACTCTACTGTCATTCAAAGAGCAATGCAATACTAAAAACTGATGAATTATCTCACTTTTCAACTAATGCACAAACAGTAAGTGATGATAATACAATAATCTGAACCAAATTTGCCTAAAGATCCATATTTATGTGGCATCATTTGGTGGATGTGGACATCTTGGGAGTGTAGAGAAATTGTAAAACTGATGCTTTTTTTTTAAATCTAGAGCACAGTCCAAGCTGTGACACAGATCCCTTCATTAGCCTAAGAATACTTTTAATAAACATGAATAAATATAAATACTCAACAACTGTCATGCTATTTTGGTTCATTAAAGACTATGGCAAATGATGAAAGAGCTGCTGCAAGATTGCAAATCGCAAATATAAATAAAATACAATTATAAGGTCATAGCTCAGCACGTATGGTGGCTGAGCTATGACCTTGAACATTGATTAAAACATCAGTGAGGGTGAAGTTGGCTAAACTGCACACCAACTGCTCTACTAAGAGGAAGCCAGTTGGCTAGATGTGACATATTTAGCGGGTGGGCAGCCAGACTCCCTGTGAACATATCTGGCCTATAAATCTAAAAATGACAGGGCTTATGACAGTATCAAACAGACACACACATGCAGCATTAAACTGACTGATTGTTCAGTCAGCGGTTGTCAGTTGGGTTGCTTAAGATTTTAGGAGTCAAAAGGAAGCCAGAGAAGGTGGAGTCATTGTTGGGATCTGCATAAATCCCTGCATCAAATATGTCATCATACAACTGCAGCCAAACCTCATCCCCAGCAGACAGATTTAAAATCACCCCGCCGGAGGCCTGATCCAGATTTCCATTGTGGAACTGGTCTAGGGTAAAGGCCACAGTACGGCCATTTTTAAACACAGCTACCTTGGTCTCCTTCTTATTGATGGTAAGATGATATGTAAAGTAGTAGATCCCAGGGATAACACAGCGAAACTTTCCGGAGATGTCGTCGTAGTGGTGCTGATCATTGTAGAAAGTTTTAGTGAAGCGGATGGGAGCTCCACTGACCGGGCTGGTTTTATCTGTGAGTCCAATACTAAAAGCAGAGTGGTAGGGAAAGAAGCCATCTCCGCTTTGACCTTTCAGACCGGGGTTTCCAGGAAATCCTCTTTTTCCAGCAGGTCCCTCGTCCCCTGGTTCACCTGGATCTCCATTTGGACCTTTAGGGCCTTGACAAAAATAATTACATTTTTTTTTTCCCCTTTTTTGCAGATTTTTTAATATTGTTAACTGAAATACATTTTTTCCCTCCAGTTTAGATTGTGGGTGACACAATGGTCTTAAAATGTAGGGTAATAAATGTGCAGAAACTCCAATATGTTGTGGAATGTATGGACCAAATGTCTATAATTACAGTATTACACAGACCCGAAATAGAAATACTGGTAACACTTCAGAATAGGGGGTCAGAATAATGCATTAGTTAAGCATTAATTAATGGTTAATTTGTTCACAATTAAGCATTAGTTGAGCAAAAACACACTATTAATTAATGATTAATTTAACATTTTAATCATTAATTAGTAGTGTGTTTTTGCTCAACTAATGCTAAATATTTTATGATGGATTTTAAGTCAGTTTTTCAACTATCCTTTGAGAGAATACTGTGATATTTGATGAACTGTACCTTATCCAATTCAATTTAATTTAGATATGAACATTAAAGTAAAGTTTATGAGTGCAAATACTTTTTGTGGGCACTTACAGGGAAACTTTAGCCAAAATATTTTTTGCATTCATTAATTACTCACCCTAATGTTGTTCCAAACCCATAAGACCTTCTTCAAATTAAGATATGTTAGTTAGTTATTTACCCTGCATTATCAATGCAACTGACACGTCCAAGGCCCAGAAAGGTAGTAAGGATGTTGTTAAAATAGTCCATGTGACATCAGTAGTTCAACCGTAACTTTACCAAGCAAATATGTGAAAAAGAAAACAAAAATAATGATCTTATTAAGCTTCATAACATTATGGTTAAACGACTGATGTCACATGGACTATTTTAAAGATGTCAGTTTCATTGCTAATGCAGGGTAGAAAGCGCTCGGATTTCAGTATTTTGTGTTTTGAAGATGAACAAATGAGCAACATGAGGGTGAGTAATTACTGACATCATTTTCATTTTTGGATGAACTATGCCTTTAATAGTAGTAACAGTCTATACATAAATCACCTGGATCTCCATTATCTCCCTTTTCTCCCTCACGCCCATCACGCCCGTCCCGCCCGGGGATGCCATCGAATCCTGGAGTGCCAGAAACACCCCTCATCCAGCGGGCACAAGGTTCCCTGCTGTCCTGCTCGGCCAGCTCTGTGTCCTCCTCCTGAGAGACACTCAGTCTGGCAGCTATTAGCACACAAAGCACAGCTATCCACGCAGGCTTCATTTTAAGAGCCACGTGATCAATCTTTTGTGATAAATGACAACAACTTTTAGAAAATAAAGACAAATCAGGACTAAAATTTCAGGATTGAACAAACAAGTTTGGTCCTACCTGGTCATCAACAGTGTGTTATTACAGTCTTTTGTGTGGAGTGATAGACTGTGCTGTTGGGTCTTTTGAGATCTTGTGTGCTAGTTTTTTTTCTGTGCTTGTCACTCCTAAAAATATCTGACTGGACATGCAAAGCAGCTGTTCATATTAAACAACCGGCCACACTATCACTATCAGATAATACAGAGTGTTTTAAATGTAACGTTGTTGATTCATTCCTGCTGAATGCTAGTCAGTTTAATGCACACTTTGTTTGACTAGCTAATATCTGACTTAGAGGCTTTCTGAATATTGTTAGGGGTATTGTTATCTGCTTATTTAAGGAAGGTAGAAGCAAAATACTGCCTAATAACCTTCCAAGACCAGATATCTATTCATACAATTGAATTTACCAATACTAACGGTTGCTAGCATGACACTAGGAGGAACTTTTGCATTATAATCATTGGTCGCCACCTTGTGGCTGATATAATTTGTGTCTTAAAGGCCTACTGAGAGGTTAAATGGGTTGAAATGGGTTTAAAAGACAGAAATGAATATAGTTAAATTATGGATAAATGGATTTGGTGGTAATATTACTACTACTACTAATAATAATAACTTTTTTTTGTTTGACATTCTATTCATCAAAAAATCCTTTTATTTGGATTTTATTTTATTTTAAAATGTCATTATATACCTATTGCTGGCATAATTCTCCAGGTCTTTTTAAGGATTTTGAAAGTTAATTAGATGCTTCATTAATACATAAAATGCTCCATTCACTTCCCATCTCTGTTCAGCTGTAAAAGGTCAGTGTTCATCTCACACAGCTCCCCGTGCGCTACCTGACACATCACAGGTCTAATTGTATTACTCGTTCTGATAATAAAATGCCAACATATTTTGTTTAAACATTGTTTTGCGGAAATGCCATGACTGTGAATAACCGCCCTTGTATTTCACCTTTGAATCAACACCATCGATCTACTACTGTGTTTGTTTAACCAGATATGAGTAGAACAGACACATTAGGTGTTGTAAGAGCAAGAAAAAAACCTATTAATTTAAATTGTATCAGTAACTGCTTATAATCATTTAGTTATACGTATACAAAGGGTTTATTAACCCCGTAAAAGACCCCTAAATTAAGATTGCTGAAAGCTGTTGTACACAATCTACTACATGTTTTCTGTCATCTGCTTGACAGTTAACTTAAACACAGTAAAACACAATAGCATAATAAAAAAAGGATGATTTTTGAAAGTAAAAAAGTATCATTTTAGTATAATTCAAGTAATTATATTGTAAGATAAACACTTGCTGGACTAAAGCAACTTACCCTGATCATCCATACTTCATTTCTTAGAAAAATCACATAAAAATGCATCAGATAATAGTCATTATTATGATTATTATTATTGTGAGAAACAATTATTTGTAATTAATCATCACTGTGTTGCATTGTATGGCCATAAGTTTTAGTAAAGCATAATTTTACACACATCAACCTTCGACCTTTAAATCGTAATGGCTATAAAAGCTATTTAAATACGAGCAATAGATTTAAAGGAGCATTTCAGAGCCATTTATGCTACAGAAGTTTTATTTAGTCGAACTTAAGAGAGAAAACTGGAGCACAAGTTAACTAACACAGCAAGTAATTAACCTAAATTTTACAAGAAAGCACTATAATAAGCACAAAGACCTAAAGGAGATTCATTCAGCTTCTGCAAGCACAAGTAACAAGCATCTGTAGGTAAAGCCATCATTCAGGGCACACTTACACTAATCAGTGCCAAAATGTAAACAAGTGTGCATTGGTTACCAGAGATACAAATGAGCAATCTGAGTTTCAACCCCACGGTTCAGAAGGTATGAGGAAGAAAAGCCCTGTTAACAGCTTGAACGGTATAAGGCAAACCAAATAGGCTTATCTTAGCGCTGCAGAGGTTTCCAATATGCACACAGTTCGAGTCATTTCGTGGCTGCTTGTTTGCGGCTCTAATGGGAACCCTCTGGAATTGGATTATACAGGTAATAGGGAAATAATACGGTGAGGGGTTTATTATGATTATGACAGCTTCGTTCGGGAGGGAAAAATATACAGTTACAGTTGAAAGCGGGTTTCCGTGACGCTCCGTGTTCAAAAATAAATGCTTGGAAAGCATAACTTTGAATGGATATCATTGGAGGTAGAAAGTTGTCAGGTTGAGTCAGAGGAAAAGTTCTCAAAGCCTGTCAAAGTCTAACTTTCTCTCATTGAAGACGGCTCAACAAAGCTGCTAGTTAGCTCAAAGAGAGCGCACGACTGGATAAACACTAGCCGAATGACCCCTCAATCCCCTCAATCACAAATGGGGATGAAATAATGAAAAGGAGGGAAATTTCATTGTGTGCCAGTGAAATTAACGTTTGATCAAATAGCCTGTTCAGTAAGTTCACCTTCCATACGTCTAATGATTAGCTTCACGAAAGTCTCTGCAAACAGTCACATATGAACTTTATACATCAGAGAGGCTTAGCCACATGATATGACCACATTTCCGAAATGAAAACCAAGTATATTACTACTTCTGTGCTTAACACATCATTGTTATTTCAAATTAAATAAATCTATGACTTTGGTTATAACTATTAGGCCTTTATTTACATTCCTGTATATAATATGTTCTGGCTTGGCTTTGTGATAGCAGCATGACAGACATTGTCACAAGTGTGGCGAAACACGGAAACTGACTCAGAAGTGCAGTAACAATAATCCTTTTAATAGAATCCACAGGCAACGGGTTAGACACAGTAGGTACACGCACACAGGAAACAGTAATGACCGGACAACATGAACTAAACTGAACGTAACTTAAATAGGGCAGACAATGATGCTAATTAACAAGACACACCTGAACATAATCAACAATAGACAGAAACTAGGTCACACTGAGCACATGGGGAAAAACAACTACAAACACTGTGCAGGGGCGTTACATATCGCCCCCCTCCTGAAAGCCGCATCCTCACGGCGTAAAGAAACACCGGGGCAAAAGGAAAAGTCTGGAGGAGGTTCAGGAGGTGGCCGAGCACCCAGGAGGAGGACTAGGAACAGAGTCCAGGGTGGTGATGACGGAGGGAGAAGCAAGGGAGGACACGGGAGGGATCCGGAGCAGGAGAAGTCCGGGAGGACCCAGAACCCAGCCCAGGTGTAGCTCAGCTGAAGAGCCCGAAGCGGAGATGGAGAGTCAAGGATCGAGGGTGCCAACGAGGATCCAGAGGGCTGAGGCAGAACAGATGGTGCCGGAAACCGATGCGGCAGAGCCAGAGCGACAGCGGACAAAGGCGTAGTCGGAGGGAGGGAGGAGCCTGACAGAGCCGGCAGGACGGAGGGACGAGGCGCAGCCGGAGGAGTGGAGTCCCAATGCGATGGATGGTCGACGACCGACCAAGGCAGAGCCGGAAGGACGATGGAGCCTGGTGGAGCTGGTGGACTGATGAGCCACGGTGGAGAGGAGGGAGCTGGAGGCGGAGCTGAGGAATCTTCGAGCCCTGACACCGATGGCAGACCCGTGGCGAGACCAGCACACAGATGGTGGGCTGAGGGTGAGCAGCGGGGCTGGCAGAGACGGCATGGGCATGACAGGGTGGGCGGGTGGGTTTTTAAACTTAGTGCATAGTGCAGGCACAGGAGGGCGCATCCGAGGAGCAGGAACTGGAGAATTCCAGTTAACAGTGTCCTTCATGATCAGCCCCAGATCAGCCAGCTCACCCTCAGCCATGGTGCGGTGGGCGGAGCTCCACTCCGTTCTTTCACTGTCCTTGGCGTTCTCCACCGTGGTGCGCTCACGTAACGTCCGTTCGCGATGGCTCGTTGGTGGCGCTGGGCTCTGCCATGGCGTCAGCGGTGGGCTCAGGAAAGAGCTCTGCGCTGCGGGGAGATGGTGGGCTGGGCTCTGGGTCGGGAGTGGCACTGGCGAGCTCCTCAACAGGACAGACGGTGAATGCTGATCCATTCCTCGCCAGTGTCCACTCCACGAAGGCGGCAAAGTCTGCTCGAGGGCCATCTTCGGACAACGCTGTCCGGGAAGCTGGTGTAGTGAGCGATGTCCAAAAAAAGTCTTGTATGGCCCTCGAGCGATCTCTTCCCCTGCTCCAGCATGAGGAGATGATAGTTGGGTGTGAACGAGGTGTCCATGAGGGAAGACCGGGGAAAAAATTAAATAAAAACCGACAAAAATCACGGAAACAAAAGGGCCAGGGAAAGACACGACGTTCACTCTTTTTTGGTAGGTCCGGTCATTCTGTCACGGCTACATGTGGCGAAACACGGAAACTGACTCAGAAGTGCAGTAACAATAATTATTTTAATAGAATCCACAGGCAACGGGTTAGACACAGCAGGTACACGCCCCTGCCGTTACAGAGATCTTTAAAAAAAAAAAAAATTCTGTTATATTTCTGTTATACTTTTTTATTTAAATAATAATAATAATAATAAGCATTAGCAATATCTGGTAGCATTATTTCACTTTTGACACAGTAAAAATTGGGACATTTTCAGAGAAAGGACATCTTCACCTGAGGACGAGCCACAAAAAAAATTGGACCTGTCAGCAGGAAACAAAAATGTCTGGCCATCCTAACATATGACTGCGAGGATGGCAACTGTGCTGGCTTTTAATGAAGATTTATGGCAGAGTGGCAGATCATTTCTCATGGCCCAGATATTAAGTTTTTATGAAAATCATTGGAAAGAAACATCATTCAAACCCCGGAGAGCAGAAGAAAACGAATACACTGGGCTGTTCCTCTGTTCATTAGGTGAGAGGTGTTTTGAGAGCAGGACTAACAGACACAGCAGAAGAACAGCAGATGAGCTGCTTTAAAAGCACCGCTGGGTCACTGGATACACCGCCAGGATTTTATTGCTAGGATATGAAAGGCCAAGAGCAGATCTTCCTTTGGCTTTAAAGTACATGAATCATCATAAAGAAGAGTAACTGGGGAAGATCTGATTGACAAGCTGGAAAATTATTAGATTTTTTTTATGACATCCCACAAACATTTTACAAATGCACTTTTACTTTCCTGTCAAACTGCAACCACAAAGCCTACAACTGTAAAATATGCAGTTTATACAGCATAGATCGATCGATCGATAAATAGAATTACTTGTGCAACCATGCATGCCTCAAGTAACTTAACTAAAGCATGAAGGTAGCGTTATTTAGCATGTGTACAAATGGGACAGGTACAGACAGTCCATGGCAGTCCTCTGATGCCACAGTAGGTCGTCCAAGCAGCCTTCGCTTGATGGATGGCTTTTATTTTGCTGTCAGCCTTGAACTATTTTGGTGTTTATCTTATTAGCTTCTCCAGCTACACTGTCCTTTATCTAAGCCAGTCCAGGCAGAAGAGATTTTACCACATGTATCATTTGATAATAATTTGTAATTAACTTTCAAAGAGTTTACAATAATACATTTGCATTAAATTTATAGACCTAATTTTTATTTGTATTAAGTATTTTCATTTTTCATATTTCATTTGTCCCCTATATTCTATGTTTAGGCAACACAGCTTTGACTTTTGACTTAAAAAAATATATATGTTAATGTTTAATGAGTTAAACAATAAATCTAAATTAAACAGGTTAAATCATTACTTTGTGGTGGAAATCACTGTATGGCTTATATATATTTCTTCCTGGTTTTATAAATAAATACTGATGTATTTGTTTAATTCTTTATTTGGATTTCTGGTTAACACTAGTGAACATTCAGTCTAGATTTAGTGAATTATATTTGTTGTAACCCCTGTCCCACCCCTCCCCATCATGACACAGGCATCCCCCCCACCAAAAATTTTTTTGGGGAGGCCTCCCGCCTATACCGACCCTGGGTCAACAGGTGTAATTGAGGAGGAATGGTCAGGGGATCTCTCTGGCCTGGATTCAGGGTTCGGACCCAACAATGGCACTCCTGGGCGTGATTTGCGAATCAGACCTGACAACGGTTCCCCCCGTAATTTGGGACTGGGACCCGACAGTTTTCGGGATTTCGGCATTCCTCGCCTAAGTTTGAACACCAGATCAGGTTCTCCTGACTGTCCTTTGGGGCTGGGACCCGAATGAGACGGACTGGAATCTGCAGGGATTTGGATCAGCAATCCTGGCCATGACTCGGAAACCGAACCTACACACAGCTCCCCGGACCGTGATTCGGGACTGGGACCCTTCAGTTGTGGATTGGGAACCGTGGGGATCAACTCTGGTAACTCGGACTCCCTCGGAATTGATGGACCAGAGTCCGCGGGTGACTGGATCGTCACTTGAATTGTGCTTGTGTACCCTGACTCTGTCTCTGCCTTGACATCGCTGCTCTGTTTGCCAACCCTGACCCAGCCTGTACGACTTCCCTAAATAAAAGCTGCGCACGCCTCTGACTCATTTGCTACAGTTTACATGTAGTGCGTCAAGTCTGCATGTTATGAAAGACTCTCTGGTTCTTTACATTTCTTTGTGTGTGTGTGAGACAAAGTGACGGCACAGTTTATGGTACATCAAATACAACTACACTGCGCATCCATTGAGATGGACCAAAAAATTAAATACTAATAATAATCTAATAAATTATAGTAACACCACAATTTCTTGTCGGTAACGGCTTTCTAATGGGGAAACAGTAATTAGTTTGATTACTCATTACTGAAGAAAAAAAAAAAAACAGTTAGTAATGCTGTTTATTTATAACGCAGTAATTCCCATCACTGAAGACTACACCGATTACATTGATTTAGTGGGGAATGACATATCTGGGGATTTCAGTCTGATCATTTCAACTTGTCAGAAGTTACATTACATAGTGAGCAGCTGTAATCTGCCTAGGCAGTGGAGATGCCTGAGGTCTGAGCGTGTGCAAGAAAGAGAGAGGAAAGCAGCCTCTCTAGAGACTACTTCCTCTTTGACAGATGAATCAAGTCCCAGCATCCTCTCCTAGGGCAATGCACACTCTCTTTACTTGATGCCATAAGACTTTCTTGACCTTTGACAGACACTCAGTCCATCAGTCATTCAACCTCGGTTCTCCTTTGAACACCAATAAGAGTGCATTTTCCCTTATCTTTTTTTTTTTTTTTCTGGAGAAAGCAAGAAGCTTGCTGACTGTCTCCAAGGCCCTGTAATGCATCAGTGCACTGTGATGATCTCTGCCTGAGGTAAAAGGCTGTGAAACGGCACTTCCTTACAGCTAAAACTCAAGAGATTGAGATCGAGATGCCTTCAGGCACACAGCTTCACCCATATCCCAGGAGTCCCGTCATTTTAATTATTTTCTTTAGCAGTGTGTGCCAAGGGAAGGAAGCACTTAAACAGTTCTTATTGCTTATTTTATTTTGCGATACTGCATGTGGAACAACCTCGAATGAAATTGATTTTTAGCTTAGTTACAAAGTAAACGTTCAAATGAAATGTTTTTGGCAACAGACAACAGATGGGTTTGATGCTAGACGCCGCTGAGGAATCACAGGCTCAAGGTAAAGCGCCTGAGAGCGTAATATAACACAATAAATGCGGAGTATCTTTCATTGGACAACCTCCCTTGATAACATGAACATATCTGCGCAATACTGTTAGCTGATTCATCATGATCGGATGATCTCCTAGTTGAAATAAACTAGAGTCTGAAGGTATTATCAAATCATGAAGTTCGATGAAGTGCAATTACAAATTTTATGATGACAAGAAAACAAGAAATTATATAATGGGAATCACATTTTTCAATAGCTAGCTCGTTTCTCAGCAAGTGGACTAATCTCTGGCAAGACAAAAGCTGGTTATATGGAATTCAATTGATTTCAGTTCCACTTTTTTATTGCAGTTCTACATTATGTTCACAACCTCACAACCCTAAATTAATTACAGTTACCACAGCAATGAAATAAAATGCTTTATTCAGCACTTCTCACAATTAGATAATCGCAGCTGGTGCAATCGTAATCTTGATTATTTTTTCGATTACTTGTGCAGTCCTACATCTGGCTATTTATCAGGTGAAGTTGCTGGCATTGCGGGACCTGACAGGTCTACCCTGGAGCCACGGCCTGTTGCGTGGATAGCAGCCGAACAGCACTGCAGAGATTTACCTTTAAAAATGTATAAGAATGAGAGGATGGAGCTGCTCAGAATGGATGAATGCGATCCTCCTTTATCTCCATCTTCATGACCATCCCTACAGCAAGGGCAGCAGCTGATTGTGATGAATGGATAAAGAAGTGATAACAAAAAAATGAGGCTGTCAAGCTTTTAGCAGATGCTGTGATCTATCTATGCCATCTAGGGGACAGTGGGCTGAGTCTAGGATACTAAATGTAAGCAAATCTTCTGCTTGCCTGAATGCTAAAACAAAAAAAACTTTTAGCAACTGTGACTTTCTGCTGTAATGAAGTCAGGCAGTCAGCCCTGGGAAGAAAACACTTTTAGTAGCATAACAAAATTTAAACCCAATTTGTCTGACAGCCTCTGTACTAAAACAAAGACGGCGGTTCAATTAGTTTTTGAAAGGAAATCTCTTCAAACACATCTGTGGATGTATTATAGATACAATGTGGATTGATGACAATATAATCCCTTACTTATGCCAGAAACAGGGGCGTCCAGGAAGACAGGCTCACAGCTGCCTCGTTCAAAGCATGCATTCTCCCTTCGGGCAACGTCTGCCATGTCTGACTGCATATGTGGCAGACACTGCCAGGGCTGACGTGTCAGTGATGAAATATAAATAAAGCAGAAGCCCAGAATAAACAGATTTTACCCAGCTGCCAATTAGCACTGGACACAAGACAAGAAGCCTGAGATTGCAAGTGAAACAACTCAGTGTGTATAAAGTTTCGTTTAAAGGCATAGCGTCATTTGAACATTAGAATTCAGCATGTTCCAAATACATTATTTTCTCTGAAGAATGTGAACAACATTAAAGTTTAAAACCACCAGGGCTTTTCAAAGTTAGTATCATTAGTGTTTGCGGTGGGGGCTGTACAGAAACGCTTCCTGATGTTTATATAAATACACCAGTAGGGGGCGACAAGTGACTGTTATGTTTATGAGTGAGTCGATTGAATCAGTCGAAATTTTTGTTCAAAAATGCTCACTTATTCATGAGCAACTATTGAGTCAGTCAGGGAATCATTCACTCAACCAATTTGTTCAAAGAAGTGGATTCATTTAGGAAGTAACAACAGGTGACTTTCTTTGTGACAGACTCATGCATTTTTTTCTAATACCAAAACCAATTCAAAACACCAGTGCTTTGCTGCTTTTGCTTTGTTTGGATTTTTACATTTATTTATTTTTTTAAATGACAGTGTAAAACCAGACAATAGTATTGGTTATATTGTTTCTAAAATGGTTTCACAATATTAACTTATTTATTTGTTATATATAATCAATATTGCACAAATTTTAATAACTGAGCATTTTGGAATAGCAAGGGGCTGCTCACACAAAACATGTTTTTTCATGACCAGCTGCTTTACAAGTGTTTTATAAATAAACTCACACTAAATGTTGCACTCAGGTCTTCTGCAGAGCCTTGAATAAGACTAGTGCTCTAAAAATGCAGCGCTGAAATTAAAAGTAGCTTAAAGGGATAGTTCACCCAAAAATGAAAATTAGATGTTTATTTACTTACCCCCAGGGCATCCAAGATGTAGGTGA
>JAUMHQ010000090.1:11379213-11402664 GCA_032361165.1 Enteromius paludinosus | reverse complement strand
TCGGACATACTACTCGCCTCGCATACTGTTTTTCACGTACTATATAGTAGGGAAGTAAGCGATTTCGGACGCAGCGATGGAATCATCTTGGATGAGATGGGGGAGAGTAAATTCTGTTTAATTCTGGAATTAACTAATGATTTAAGTTGTGTATTCCAGCCTTTAGAAAGAAATGACAGCAGTCTATAAACCTTGATGAAAGCCAACCCTTAACTCTAGTGAAAACTGGATCTAGCAAATTCTACAACCTAAAGATTAGTCTGCAAAATGACTCTCTTCACACGCTTGACACACACTTTTCACAGCTGGCATCATGCAGCAGATGTAAAATTTGTTTCTCTCTCTCGTTCTGTCTAACCAGCCGGTCTCTGTCCAAAACAGACTCTATCTCGAAGGATGGGGAAAACTAGCATGGCAAATCTGCTGGGTTTTTCTCCCTGCGTTTTCAAAGTGTGCTCTGTTCCACCCGCAGTTTGAGTTTACAGAAAGAGACAGGCCGTGTCCGAGCAAATGAGGCTGTTCTTTGGGAAGGTGCTCGACCCCCAGCCGGGTGACATTTTGGATGGGCCAGTCAATGACTGAAAGGAGTGACAAGAGCTGGGAGGGTAACTCCATGGGCTCTATGCACAGTGATTACGCACCTTTCAGATCTTCACTCAAACTTACATAACACTCTTTCTGAGGGACGAAGGGACAAAGCCTGTAGGTCTGCTTACTGTAGGTGGCATTCAGACTGCGACAGTAAGATAGTGTGTGTCGAATGAGAGCCAAAGAAGCTTAAGGTCTTATTGATCTCGAACGTGCGTGAATCATTATCTAATTGATTGCTTGTGATGCATGCAATTAAAAAGAGCCTTTAGTTTAATCGAAGAGCTGGTTACTCTGTAATATAACATCATGTGGCATTTTTATCACCAAGTTGGAGATTTAGCAGAGTGGATGATGAATATATTTGGCACCTGTCCCCCCAGGACTCCACCGCATCGAACGGTCGGAGTCGCATCTCGTATAAACACACAGGGTGCTAATTGTCTAAAAGACTCAGAGCTTATCAGCATTCCGTCTCTGCGCCCGTGGTTCAATACCAACGGAGGGAAGCTACAATCACTCTTGTACTGTGGAGACGACGCTGTAGTTATCTGATCCCATGCTACAATTGGCCTATAATTGGTTTGCATTAAACAACATCCAAATAAATTGAAAGCAGCGGATTAGGAAAATGCCTTTGATCAAATGCACGATTTTATCATCTTCAGGACACCATTATGCTAATGATTTTGTATGAGGTGTCATAATGCTTACTCTGTAAGTAATGTGAATCAAATGAAGTATAACAGTGGCAATAACTCAACTACGTAGAGACTTAAATTGAATGGTGGTAAAATTGAATTTTTAAGTGGGCATGAAGTCTATAAGCATACAATATGTACGTTTATGCCACTAGAGATGGCATTTTCAAAACAATAACAGAGGCAAAGTTTGATGACGCAATGATGGAGCATGGAAAATCTGGAGATGTCATTTTCAAAAATCATGTTCATGGATGAAAAGCTCATTTACATCTGTTTTATCACCTAACCACCTGTACATGACTGTTACTTGCACAATGAATAATATACATTTGCTTACCCATCTATTAAAACACACACGAGAGTGGAGTCTCTGTCCAGGCCGAGTTTTCGCAAAGCTCTCTCAATTCGGAAATGCCACGTCAATATTTGAGTCCTTGAGACGAAGAACCATTCATGTCCTTTTTTCCAAATTTTGAGTAATAAGATTTTTTTCATTTGGATTGTGAATATTTCATTTTTTATTTTACTTGAAGATTCTCAATTCTAAGGAGATAACATTTTTAGTGTCAGTATTAAAAATCTAAAGTTATTGTGATTTATATTTCTCAACTGTGGAAGAACAGTACAGTATGTGTCCAGTTAATATGGAATAGCAGTATAACTCCAATTCATCAAATCACTTTAAACCACTATAGATCTAATTCCTTTATCTTAGTTTTAATACAGTAACAGAAACTTCAGGTTAATATTAAGCATTGCTTTAAAGTTTATCATTACTATTATTTAAAAACAGAAAATACAGTAAGAACAATGTACAATACATAGACCTTCTAACAGGACAGGCATGCGCTTGCGCTTGCGCATGCGCTTTATTTCGATGATTGTTCCAAGATCTTGCCTCGGTTTGTATACATCTAAGTTTTTGGGGATTGTGGAGAGTTTAATCATGATCAATGAAATCAAAATGCACAGTAAATAACTACCACTTCCGCATTTGTCCACGCGTGTTGCTGAAATATATAACACTGTGCAAGTGGTTTTTGCATATTTTATTACAAAAATCTTACATATTGTGCCTTTAAAGGCATAGTTCACCCAAAACTTCTGTCATTAATCACTCAAGACATTTCAAACCCGTAAGACAAGATATTTTGGATGGGCTTTCTGACACTGCATAGACAGCGATGCAATTACCACATTCACAACTCAAAAAGGTAGTAAGTAAATTGTTAAAATAGTCCATGTGACATCAGTGGTTTGACCGTAATGTTACAAACCTACGAGAATACAAAAAATGACACTTTTATTCAACAATTTCTTCTTGTCCCTCCTTCTCCACCTTGCATTTACTTCCATTCACTTCCTTTAAAGTTTATATATATATATCTATATCACTATATATAGTGCTTAATTGATAAAGATTTCTCCGCCCTTATGAGAGTAACTCATTAACTGGAAATGATTTGTGCCCAAGCTTCAGAAGACCTCCCTTTGTTCCTGCTTCTATCAACACAAGCCCAGGCTTAAAGTTATCTGCTTGCACAAGCATGTATCTGTCAGAGAAGCAGGGTGTTTTCACCACTGGGGTTAGATCACACCATTGATGTCTAGCGCTAAATCTTGACCTACATACAGTACTGTGGCACAGTATAACCGCGGCTTCACACGCAGTTCAATGCGGATGACATTGTGCAGAAATCTATAGATGACCTTCAGACCAAAATGAGATTCAGCAGGGCTTTTGCGCACCTTTATGAAAAAAGTGCTTACATTAATGCAATGACACAGGCAGGGTGGTGAATTGCTGCTGAATGAAGGGAAACGAAAAGGTGAATCTCTCAGTTCTGAAAGAAACAATGGCCCATTTTAGGTAGGGCTAATTTGCATAAACATGAATGTTTTAATTTCCGATTTCCCTCTGAACATCAGAGTCTATTAAAAGTGCTGAAACATCTATTTCATACATTGTAGTCTGTTAAGACGTAGAGAAGATGGAGCTACCAAGCAGATTTCTCATTCATTGTAGCTATTGAAAGTAATTCGGTTTGCAAATCAAATCGCTTTTTTGTGTCAGTGCATTTAAAGTAAGCAGCTGATGGCCTCTATTAGCTCACCCACACTGCAAGGGGCGGGAGGAAGGAAAAGAATTGTGGGAGCTTTGAAAGCATTTGTGTTTTGTTTACTCAAGAAAATTGGGCCACTCTGGGGACATCAAATAAAAACTACTCAATTGAAATGTTTTCTTCCCATCTCCATGCAAATTGTGACACGATTTGCTTCCTTCCTGACGTAATGCGCTGCTTAATTTGCATTTAAGATGTTTTGTGCAAAACACTGAGAATCATTTTCATTTGTTGCTGACTGGTGGAGTTGATCACTGGACAGCGCAGGACACCTTTGGTGTGAGCGGTCGGGAAAAAAAATTAATCTGGCTTCCTCTGGTGTAGCGAAAATGATAAAGAAACACAGACTGCGGCGAGCTGAAATGTTCGAACTGTTTTTAATTTGAAACACACGTTGAGAGGACTGCTGAGTGATTTTGTTAATTAATGGTACAAAAAGGTCATTGAGAAAACTCATAATAATTTGTGAATATTATGCTAATTAAAATTGAAATTAAAGTCCAGGTAATTGTTTCTCTTGTGGAAGGTTGCATAAATCATTAGCTGCATTTTCTCTCACAATAATGAGCTGCAATGTAACGTGAAGGATTCAAGGACAGTTTTTCCACTTAAGTGTTTTTCCTGATTTTGCATACATTTTAATACAACACTATGATTATCCTTCATGATAAAATATGAAAGCAGATCTACATTTTTGTTGCTTCTAGTCACTAACAAAGAACTGGAACATTAAAAAAATTGCACTTCTTTCAAAAAAAAAAAGGCACAATAATCAGCCAAACGTATAAAAAAAGAAGTGTAAAAATAATTGCAATTGTTAATTAGTTGACTTCATATGCAAAAAAACCCAAAAACTGTTTAGTTACCAACTTTCAACTGTTTAGTTACCAACTTTCTTTTGTATTCAATGAAGCAGAGTTTTCATTTTTGGGTGAACTTTTATTGAACTTTACCAACAAAGAAAAGCACATTAATTAATTTCATCATTCAACCTTACCAAGCCTGGCCAAATGTATTGTGCAACCAATAACTCAGGAAATGAATCCAAGCTAAGTCTCTACAAATCAGGTATAATGGTCTGTAATATGAGACATAAAGCCTTTCTGAAATCAATAACTCATCAGCTGTAGTAGACAGTAATGGTCGTGACACCTACCTGTGTGATAGCCTGAAGGAGTCTGCCATAGCTGTAGACAATCACCACAAAAGGGAGAATAAGGCAGAAGATAAACAGACAGACGATGTAAGACATGTTGTTGGCTGTCCTGGCGGCCCAGTTGACGCTGCAGGTGGTGCCGGGACCCTCTGGACCGTAGCAGCTCCATCCAAACAGCGGTGGAACAGTCCAAACCATGGAATATATCCAGGAGAAGGCAATACCCATGGCCACCTTTCTATAATTGGTTGAATCGGCCTGCGTTGCCCCCATCATGGTGCAGTAGCGCTCGTAAGACAGCACCGCCAGGGAGATCAGAGACACGACGCCTGTACAAACAGATGAGCGATACACGAACAACACAACTCACTTTTATGAGTAATAGCTGTTTGAGCTGCTTACAGATTCTTATTACCTTTGAGGGTATGTTTATGTTGAGTAAAAGGCCATATCTGCAGCTTTATTGGGTGCACTATACATCATGTTCAGTGCTGTGAGCTAACCCCGCTTAACAATGAAAAAAAGAGAATTGTGCTACATTTTCAGACTGCAAGAACTTGTTATAGTTATAAATAAAAGATTCATGGAAATTGTGTGTAATAGTACTATTTGTTTGTAATTTCATTTTTTTTTAGCAAAATTTAGTAGTAAGTTCTGATGAAAACTAGTTTCAAATTAAACCCTATTTTTATTAAATAATTGGTATCATTGGTGAAAGATCTGATTTTCTACACTGTAAAATGATATTTCATTATAATTTAATGAGCTGCTTATCATCTTTCTGTAATAGAGTTAAAATTATTTTATTATAAGGATACAGTAGTTCAGCCAAAAATGAAAATATGCTGTACATGTACTCACCCTCAGGCCATTCAAGATGTAGAGGATTTTGTTTCTTCATTACAACAGATTTGGAGAAATTTCACTTGCTCACCAGTGGATCTTCTGAAGTGAAACAGCTGATTAAACATCACGATAATCCATAACATCACTCCAGTTCATCACCCATTGTGTTTTGTCAGTAATGGATGTTTTATAACTTCAAACCATTGATTCTGGATAAAATATGAGCCATTTATCCATAACAAATAACAAAAATAAATGTAATAATAATATTAATAATAAAAGACTGTTAGACTGTTTTTACAGTAAGTGCATTTTTTTCTCCTGATTCAGACAACTTTTTGATTGGAGAAAGCAATATTAGGAATGCAGATTAGGATTGGAACAATATAAAGACAGCTTCTCACCTCACTATATACTGACTGATTGAATGGAGTGGATTGCTTGTGGATTATTGTGAAGGTTTTAATCAGCTGTTTGAACTCTCTTTCTGATGGCACCCATTGACTGCAAAGGATCAATGGTGAGCAAGTGATGTAATGCTAAATTGCTCCAAATCTGTTCCGATGACCAAACTAAATCTTAGATGGACTGAAGTTATATTTTTAGCTAATTTTTGGTGAATGATTCCTTACTTTTTATTTTACTACTACAAAGTGTTATGCATCTAATTCAGTTTCCCTTGAAAACCTGCTTTTGTGCGTCTGTGTGTGTGTTTATCAGGAAGCTAAACAGTGATGATTTACAATCTTCTAAGAACTTATCTAGGCAAACATCAGTGCACAATAAAGCTTGGTGCATAATCTGCTCTTTTGTTTCATCATGCTTTCTGCTCCTTTGCCATTGTACAGTGTAATGACAATAGCGCTGACAAAACCAAAGGAAATCTTCTATCATCACTCCTGAAACTGAAAGCAGCTATCATCTCAATGTCATTTTAACTGTGAAAAGCATGTGATCACACTCATTTGAGATGTGCCTGACTGCAAGGTTTCTTGGTATAGCACAAGGTGGTTTGCATTATTACAGTATGATCGTGACCCAAAAAAATGAAGTTCTGAAATGTGCAGTATTAAGACAACAAGCTGTTTCTATAATAAATAATAACAAATTCAGTGTCTCTGCACTTCTTGTAAAGATGCTTGTAAAAAATAGAAGTTACAACGCTACCATATTTATTAATTAACTTTATGCTGACAATTCTATGCAACACTGCAAACCACAGTTTTATGGGTTTTTTTTTTTTTTTGGTATATAAATCCATAAGATCAGCTTTCACTAAACTTTAAGCAAAGAAAGACAAAACTTCTCTACATGCGCTTGTGTTTCCAGTCTCTCTCTGTGAAGACAAACTCCCAAAATCCTGCCATCCTAATCATAAAAAAGCTGCTTAGAAAGACCTTGACTCAAAAATGATGTTGTTCAAAAAGCCTATAAGCTTGAATATTTAAACTACTGTATAAGCCTGATAAAGAACGTTTCAAGAACATTTTGATCCTTAATACAGTCATCTTTCTCTGCCTGATGTGAGTATGTCTATCAAATGTGCACTGAATATCCACGTCTAGAGCTGTATCTCCATGTGCCTGACAATGTGTTTGCTGTACTGATAGTTTAAAGAATAAATGCTCAAACTTCCTTTTTCTTGTAAGTATCAGCTTTGTTAGCACTTTATCAGTGTCATGTATTCAAGAGCGATAGCAAGAATCTGTGAAACAATTGTACAGTCCACTGCTTACAATTAACATCATAATGGCATTACACATTGGGAACGAGTAAAGAAGCATGTTATATCATATGCATGGCAGTTTCTGATGACAGGTAATCAGGAAAGCAAGTAATGAGCCTTTTCACAGCAATGAGAGGCAGTCGCCATCAGGCTTTCAAGGAGTGAAACCAATTACAGAGGTTTTCTCCTTAAAAGCACACTTATTTCTCCCATGAGCGTAGTTTTATTGTACTAATGGTGATTCATCCAGCTTTGTTTAGCAGAGGACCCTGACCGGTCATTGAGGTTTGGACATTACAATGCATCATCAACATTCTTTAATTACCAAGCAGGTCATATAGAGTTCTTAAACGCTGATGTTAAAATCGATTGTCATATAATCACACAGACCTATTTGGTTTTAAGGGCTGCTGGCACCAGGAAAGTGGCACCTGTTAATTACCAACCAAACAGCTATTCTACTCAATGGAAACACTAAACCCAGCTCTGCCCAGCTACAAAGCCTGTATTATGGGTCAAGTACAGGACAGCACACATCTTATTTCCCCGAATATGGCTCAGGTTGAGTGCTAAACCCTAATCACTCTCCACTCCTGATGTGTTCACTTAACTTTCCAATTAACGAGACTTGCAGGTCTTTTTAATTGTATTGTCAGAAAAAATAAAAATAAAAAATCATCATCTTTTTTTCAACAGTTTTACTTAGTTGATGAATTTGCAACTCATTTAAGAGTTGTCTTTATTTTTATCATGTCTAAACAAATTTCAAGTGGCCGAAAAATGCAACAAACTAATTACTTTAGCGAGTTTACAGCTTTGGGTTTGACTTTTCATGAGGACTTTTGTGTATTTTTTTTAACACCCCTAGAAAAGCGTAGCCTACTGTGTGGTACCATACATTAATAGTATCAGATGGTAGGCTAATACTGTGTTATTGGCGTTTACAATACAAAGAATATAATAATTTGCCAGTAAAAGACAACTAAAACACATATCCAGAACTAGGAGTTTAAAATGTCAACAAGACAACATCCATCTAAACTGATGGCTATCTATATGGCCAGAGGGAGGTAGCCTGCTCTGTCTTCCTATTATGTGTAAATATAACCTATATGTTGGATTAGACAGCTTTGAGGTTCATAGTGGAGGCGAAGTATAATGCATATTTCTTTTTTTGCTTGGGACCGTTTTATTTACCTTTTCGTTTTTAAATGTATGTTATTTAAAACAATGCAATAAGCTTTCTGACCTCGGGCACAAGTTTACTTAAATAAACTGCAATATGCATATTACCACAACTTTTTGATAACAGAATTGACTAGGTTTAGCAGCATCTCCCTGGCGAGAGAAAAAGGCTAGAGCGGCGCGCGCAAGAGGAGCAGTAAGCTTATGAAATAGACACGCTTTTACCTCACGACAAATTACATCAGTAACGTCTATAAAACTATCAAGACAGCACATGATAGCTGCCGTGTTAACGTGTAAGTGTAGGTTACCCACAGGTAAGGAGAATTCTAAAAGAAATAGCAGCGCTGTATCGGTTATTCAAACGTGAATAGGCTAATATCAGTCTGAATTCAATTAAGTTAACGTCAAGTTGATACAAGGAAATAAAAAGTGTTACGCTTGATATCTATTTCTTTCGCTATCGCAGTTTTGTTACTTTTTACTTCGAAAGACAAAAAAAAATTGATGACAGCGTAATACGTGGAGAGTCCTAAAACGTGCCGCAAGCGCATTTCTAATAGCACGTCCTGATTTTGCCAAGTTTGTGTCCCTGTGGTCAACATACTTTGCTGACCCTGGGACAACATTTTAATGCAAAAATATAGTCTTGACCATAACTCTACACCTAGGTTTAAACCTACCTTACCCATGCGTAATGCCTAAAAGCAGAGGAATCTTGCTGATGTACAAGCACCAAACACTGATTGTAAGCCTAAACTTCACCAAAACTGTAAACTGTTTCTTCAAATCTGATTGGTTAATCACAATGTTGTCCCAGGGACATCTTGCACTTGGCAAAATCAGGTTAGCGTTCCTAATACGCATGTAGAACGTCATTTGTCGTATTAAATATCCAACACACAAATGGCATCATAGCTGTTTAACGATTAAAAATATAAGCTTGCGAGATGCGATTCTAAAGAACCAACCTATACAGGTGACTCAATCGTTTATCGCTGCAACATTCAGACTCACCCAGGAATGAATTGATGAAGCCGTACCACACGCATCCCGCGCGTCCGATGAGCCACCGGCCCTGCGTACTGGCGGCGAAGCTGAACGGTGTGCCGAGGACGCACACCAGCAGATCACTCACTGAGATGCTCACCAGAAGACAGTTCATGGGCGAGCGTAGCAATTTGTAGCGAAAGAACAGGATGAGAACGAGCGTGTTGTTGAGAAACCCAAAAGTTCCGATGAATCCGAGGCACACCGAGACCACCAAGTGTCCAGTCGGGCTCAGACTGTGTTCTGAGTGATTCTCATCCGAGTGCGCTCTGGTCCCGTCACCTCCTCCAGCGCACCACGCGCAACTCAGACTCACGTTGGACTCAATCATTGCACCATTAATTATGGCTTATGTAAAGTATTTAATCAGTTTGGTTTGGAAACGAGAGTCTGTGCTTTGTAAAGTCAGTGTAATCCATCAAGTTTGTAGAGTTTTCTACCCCATTATTTCAGTGTGACTAGAGTTCACCCAACGCTGAACGCTATGATCTATGATTGCCTCATAGACTCTAGATAGAGGTTCCAAGATGTGGTCAAGCCAATTATGCCCCTCCTCGGGATGAATGGGAGTTTTTATTACCCCCCGCCTAGCTGACGTCTACATCTCAAGCCACCTATCTTCATATGCCAACAGCACTCTTTCCTAGTTCGTTTTACACCCTTAAATTGATTCCTTGTTAATTCATCAAAATGCAGATATGCAGATATGTTAAATCGATTTGTAGGTCTGCATACTGGAATCTACACAGTAAGTGTGAAAATAAGGATATATTTATAATTGAACTAACCTTAAAATAGTTAATAAAGTCAGACTAATATTTATAGTTTGAATAAGAACAGCCACATGCATATTTTTCTGGTTACCTTACAGTTTTACACAATGGAAACTAAAAACTAGACAAAATAGTAGGGAAAAAAATCATTCTCAGGAATGTTTAGACCTGAAAATATGCAAGCTCGATTTTTCAATCAATTCCTTTTGAAGTTATGATTAAGTCATGAAACATCTGACCTTCTGCTAATCAAAGATATGTTCTCACAATAATAGCCTGAAGAAACGATGTAAAATATGCTCAAAGTATGAGGTTTTAATATAAAATATTTGATATGCACATTTCAGGTGCTGTATTAAGATTGTAAAATAGTTTTTAGGTGACTTCTAAGTCATCTCAAAAATTAAATTTCTATACAGGCAATATATTTGATTTCCAATATCCGTATTATCTTTGCTGAACAGTGAGACCAAAAAACAACAACATTTGGTCAGTGTGGATTAAGGAATATATTTTGTCGTCAATCTTGAACTTGAACATATAGCCTTGTGCGCATTTGACTTGTACAAAGAGTTCATAAAAACACAATGATGAGTTCAATCAGTCATTTCCTTTGTAAGCATATTTGGTACCTCTTCACAGGGATTCTTTTTTTGACAGGTGAGGGGTCACGAAAGCAATTACCTCCATTATCCACCTTTTTCCACAATGAGTGTCAGAGAATTGCTCCACAATAAACTCTACTGATGTGTCTCATTGTGTCTCATGAGAGGGATGCTTTCAAGAAAAGTTGAACATCTAAGTGGACCTTGCTTCACAAAAGAGGTATGTTTTCTGTGTCCTGCTTTGATTAGTCGTGTTTGATGCATCCTGAACCCCTTTAAAGCTCTAAACTGAATCCTAAAAAAGGATTTAAGCCAGGATTCTTTCTATTGTAAAATTCCAGATCTCTAGCTCCTCTGGTGGAAGATAAAAGAATGTTTGATTAAGAGAAATGTTCAGGGCTCAAAATGGCCCATGAAGCTGCACAGAGGGGGTGCCTCTTTTTCCCTGCTTTTCTTTTTATAGTTTCCTGAGGGAAGGATAACTTGTGGTGCGTGGCATTTCAAAGTGCTGATCAGCAAAAGTTTGATTTCCAAGACCATGACTCTTTATTAACTACTTCCAACTGTTTAAAATCAGCATTGGTTGAAATTTTGTCCTAACCTGGATTCCTATTGTACAGTTATGGGGTCAGTTTATGAGTCTTTCACAATGATTATGACTTCCACAAAACATTATCTAACATATGCAATCATCCGCTGAAAGTGAGTTCCATTGAACCAATGACATGGTGTGAAAACATGTACTCATTGATTATATGGACATGTTTTAATTTTTTGTCCGTACCTGTCATCTTTTGAAAAGAAACATCAGTTTTCTCCTAGCAGTTTTTTTCATGATGTTGGAATGGCAACACCATTACAAAAGAAATCCATCCCTCCAGTGTGCTATCAGCTGGGAGGCTGCAGTTTATTGAATTTGCTCTGTGTGCGGTGCTCCGCTCAAGGTCGTAATTATGAAGTCTGATTAGTTCATATGGGTGGACATGAGTTAGGTGAAGAAGCCCCAGGATAGAGTGGGATTTGGTTTATGTCTTGTTTAGCTTCTTCTCTTACACATTAACACATGCATGAACATACATTCATTCAAACGCAATCACATCCACACGAGCTTCACAGATCCATCAAACTGTATTTACTGTACCAGTACATCATAGGTGTTCTAGGCTTTCTTGCAGAAAACGAAAGCCTGAAGATGAGAGTGATACAAGTATGAGAGAAACAGTAAAATACATTTCCAAACACCTAGACAGGAATTGACTGAGACTAAACTAAAACTTACCCATGAGGTCTCAGCATAGGAACAATTGGATATTTCACTAATATTACAGATTTACCTCCATGGTGTTTCAAACCTGTAAAAGCTTTTTCTTCGGAACACAATTTAAGATATTTTTGGACATTGTCAAAATAGTCCATCTGCTATCAGTGGTTAAACTGTGACATTATGAAGCAACAAGAATACCTTTTGTACACAAAAAAACTTAAAAAAAATTCAACTATTCACCTAACGTTGTTTTCTAAATTTTCAGTCCATAAAACCACTGATGCCTCAAAAAAAGCCTATTTATCAAATTCTAAAAAAAATGCATGATAATATTAGTTATTTTTCAGTACATTTGTAATTTTTTTCAGTGCTTTCAGAGCAGATTCTGGCTGGTACAGCTTGTCCACAACCTTGAGAAGATCAAGAATGTTGCTGCTAAAGGTCAATGACAAGCCTAAACGCCATCTTTCTAAACTATGTTTCACTATGCCAATCATCCCATGGGTCTTTGCAACAAACCAACAAGCCACATCTCCCTTTTTTAAGTGAATCGTATGTGTGAATAGTGACTGTCGCAACAAATTTCCCTCAACGCCTCCTGATGTCTCAAGATAGTCTCGTCCAACAGTCCCGCAGGGTTACAAAGTACACTAAAATGTGACTTTGCATGCACAGGCTCAGAATAACAGGGCAGGAAAAAAGCTGCATTGTTCAAGAAAGCCAGATACTTTACAACACGGCCATGAGAAAGGAGAAAAAGAGAAGACGGAAACCAGCTGAAGAGATTACCCATAAGAAATCCAACCGGAGTAGATTGGATTTAGCTAGGTTAGGGTTTCAACTAGATACCAAGCAAAAAATCATTCACCAAAACCATCAGTGTTGACGATGATAACACAAGAGGCTTATCCATGATTGCACAACAGCCCAAAGAAATAAAGTTTAGTGAAGTCAGAAAAGCTCTGTAAACAAACACGTGAACAATGCTTTGATACAGTCAATAGACTGTCTAAAGCTCTTGGGTAGCCAGTACATTGAAGCTTTATTCCATAAGCTATAACTGGCATGTTCAGACCAGATCTCTGCACTCACGTGAAAATCTGAGACAGACAGAATTTGTTGTGATGCCTTTGTTTAATCTGGAATCATTTTCAACATGAAATCAAAATGAATATGATTTATTCAGCAAATATGCTGTACATCATTGGTCTTATTGTGAGTGATTCACTGGTGCAAAAGAAAATATCATAACTTCACCACGCACGCCATATAGAAACGATCCCATCATTCCCAATTAATACGATTTTTCTTGATTATATTCCTGATTGCATTTATGAATGCCATGGTTTCCAACATTAATAAGAAGAAATGTGTCTTGAGCACTGCATCAGCATCTTAGAATGATTTCTGAAGGATCATGTGACTCTGAAGACTAATGTTATGGTGAATATTTGAAAATGAATAGCAAGGAGCCTTCAACAAATGCCAACAAACGAAAAGTCTACAAATGCTGTTGTATCATGCTGCCTGTCAAGGTTTTGCAGTGAGACTTTTGCTCTCAGTTTGGAAATTTTCCACGGACCTCTGCTATTTGAAACAGAGCCCAAGAGAAGCGCTGAATAAGAGAAGCGAAACTAACCGTTCATGTCAAATAAGAACAGAGGGACATTTTCCCTCCTCACACTGCCTGATTTTCACCAAAACATCTCTAATTTCTCATCACGCCGGGACAGTTCTGCCTAACATGATATAAAATCCATTCATATCAGCTGGGGGCCTGCTGTATATTGAGTTTCCTCAGCATGGAGTGTGCTGGCCAAGGTCATAATAATGAGGTCTGATTAGATCATATGGGTGGACATGAGTGAGGTGAAGAGGCATTGTGATCAGAGGGATTTGTTTTCTGTGGTCTTGATTAGCTTCCTCAATCTCTCATTACCTCGAACACATGCACAGATGACATAAAAGCATCACGGTAGCTTTACAGGTCATCTCTGCTTTGTATTCACCATCACACATAAACATAAACTGTTAAAGAAATGGAAAGGTCAAGTGTTGCAGCCAATGTACAGTAAAAGCAATGTTCTCAGGTCAGCAGGTATGATAAAAGACATCCAATCATCTATAGACTCTGACTTGACATGAACCAGAAAATAAAGCTGCCTGAATAATAATAATACAAATTCAAGGTTTGTTTACATTAAATACGTTATCCACGGTCTGGATGAGGACTCCGCCCCTTACCTAAACACTGCCTGACCTTCACTACCCCTGCAGCACAACGAGGACACCAGTTCCCTTCTTTATTTAGGACACTTTTCCCCTGGACACTATATTTTATTATTTTGTTCAATAAAAGCCTCTCTGAGGCCTGACGCCACTCCCACCGTGTCTTTCGTAAGCTCCTCCCGTGACAGTATAAACAACATTTTTGTCTGAAATATATTCATGCGTGTGTGTGTATATATATATATACATAATAAATATATAAAAATTAAGCCAACAAAAACTTTTTTTTTGAATGTGATTAATTGAGATTAATCATTCAGCAATACTAAAAAAATATTATATAGTGACAGCAAATTCAGTTTAAAGACACACTTACTTCACTTTCCAAGACCCCAGATCTAATGCCACGGTGTAGATAACAACATACTTATCGCTTCCATCCAGACACAGGAAATCACTTTCAGGCCCAAACCTACAGCACAGCATATGTGAGTTGTCGGCTCCCACTCTCCCTGCTTCCCCTGGGGTATAGGCCCGGACAGGAGGAGATTTGATTGGGGGGAATAACAGTAAATAGTTTGAGAGGTCAAAAGGATGCCATTTCCCCCATTAATCATGTTCTTTTCAGCTATGTCAGCTATCCTGGTGGTACCACTGTTCTCCAAAGCCACTGAGAACCAGCACCACAGCTGATACTGTACATTCACTTCAGCCTGTTTTACGTCCTGTTGCTTTTTTATAAAGTGTTGGAGATACAACTAGCATTTGTGCAGAAATGTACATGTAATGCATGTGTTGTAAAATACATGCTGGCCTTGCACCTCTCTAGGGTGAGGAATACAGAATGCTAATTGCAACTCTTTGCACGAAAATATGGGGTGACAACTTTCAGAATAAGTCTCAAAACAGAGCTATAATTAACGCCTTACACTGTTCACACTCTGAGGGAAAAACGACTAATTAAAAATGCTTCAAACATGAAAATTAATTGTTGATGTTAACAGACCTTGTGTGTAGAGTAGTGTGCTGTATTATTTATTTGAATATTATGTGAGATGGCTAAAAACATTGTTTGCCACTAATGTTAGCACTTTCACTGAAAAAAAATATATATACACTGCTCAAAAAAATAAAGGGAAGGCTTAAACAACACAACGTAACTCCAAGTCAATCACACTTCTGTGAAATGGAACTGCCCACTTAGGAAGCAACAATGATTGACAATCAATTTCACCTGCTGTTGTGCAAATAGTGGAATAGTTGTGGAATAGACATCAGTTGGAAATTATAGGCATTTAGCAAGACACCCCCAATAGAGTGTGGTTCTGTCCAGAGCATGGCGCTGTACCAGGAGACAGGTCAGTATATCAGGAGACGTGGAGGAGGCAGTAGGAGGGCTACCTCCATCTTTGTGCAATGAGGAACAGTAGGAGCAATGCCAGAGCCCTGCAAAATGACCTCCAGCAGGCCACAAATGTACATGTGTCTGCTCAAACGGTCAGAAACAGACTCCATGAGGGTGGTATGAGACGACATCCACAGGTGGAGGTTGTGCTTACATCCCAACACCGTGCAGAACGTTTGGCATATGCCAGAGAACACCAAGAGCGGCAAATTGCCACTGGTGCCCTGTGCTCTTCATGACACTAATATGCCACTGAATATATTTAGTGATACTGTTACATATCTGGCAAGTGTGTATGTGCAAGAGAAACGTGCCCCGAGAAGATCTCGGATACATCAGGCATTGAATCTGTTCACTTACACATACTTGTCATTTAGCAGACAGTTTTATTCTAAGTGACCGATACATTTTTGTTCCCATCTCTGCTGACAGAATTACAGAATACACTGTAAAGATTTTCCAATAACGACTGTGCCAACCTTAAAGAAAATTCAATAATGATCAAAAGTGATAGCACTGAGCTATCCTTCACACATCTGGTTCAATAGACAATGGGAAGCTATTTAAAAACATTAAAGTCTCCTCTGAGGAAAAAAAGGCTGTATATTTTTAAACATATTACTAATTTTCTTTTGGCCTGAACCTCCTAAAAATGATTCAGAAAAGTTAGTACATTTTGAGAAAAGTGTTCAAATTCTTTCTGAGGTCATTATATTATTTTGTTTATCATAGTTAGTGTTGCACGTCGGTTTTTCAGTATAAAGCCTTAAGCATCTCAACAGGCTCCTTCTTTTTAATTAGGCTTCACTAAATCATCAGTTTAAGTGTTGTGTATTTCGATAGAGTCGTTTAACTAGATTAAAGTTCCCTGCCTTTCAATTTTTGAATTGACTAAAGAGAAATCTGCCTCGCTGTCAGTCACTGATTGTCCATTCCACACAGCTATCTGCAAATGAATGCAACACTCACTTTTTAAAGGACACCGGTGTCTGCTTCCAAGTCAAGAAGAACAAACTACCGTTCTGCTGGAGCGCCTTGCCTTCTTTTCCAAAGCCATTCATCACATTGTCAATTACTGTAGGCGAAAAGAGAAAGCGCATACATAAATCACCATTATGAGTAGGGTCGGGAAAGAAGCGGGCAAGGTGAGGTGACACAGACTCACCAAAGTATGAGTCACAAAACACATAAGTTTGATCTAACTCAAAATTCCTCTCTAGCGACTGATAATGTGGCGGAAATCATTCCCAGTCTGACATATTGAACTTAAAAGGGATAGTTCACCAAAAAAGAAAAATGAAGAGAAAAAGAAGAGATCACAGTCTGTCAAGCTTTTTTGTTTCCAAAATATCTTCTTTATATTGGTTTATAAAACGGATTATGAATTTCTGAGTGTAAGAATCTGATATTCAGATACCCCAGATACACTAAGCATCATTTTACAGCTCAAATTAAAGTGACAGAAATACATAAGAACATCATGCCTATCATCATTACTTGATAAGGCATTGAGAACTTTCAAGTGCAGCTGAGTTGGTGAAACTGTAGCAGGGTGTGTGGTAATATGGTATAATTAACAACATAGCACTTAGCCTTGGCTGGGTCTATGTCATTCACTATACCATGAATCATCATTTCACCCTGAGCCTGGAGGTTCCCCGCAACAAACACCCATCCCTCCCTCACCACAAATTGCCTGTCATACACTTGCTTAGTCCCCTACTCAAGAACTCTAATGCCTAATAATGACTAAGTAGGGAGATAGAGAACAAGGGTGACGCACTATATTCAGTCTGTCCTCAATGGTAATGCAAAAGCTGGAGGTCAGACAGAGATGGGGGTGCTCGGCAGTCATTATTCATGTTTAAAGAAGTCCCCATGTGCTTTTTTCATGACTATCTCAGTCGCTGAGGTGCAACTTTGTTTAGTGATGAATCTGTGTCCATTTCCACAGCCCATTACAGGCATCTGTCTCCATTAAACACCAGGAAGAGGGAGAATCCCCATAGAGAGAGAACAAGAGGGGACTTTCCATTGACTTCTAATGTTTTTAGAGTGATTCATATTTTTTATCCATGATCCCTTAAAGAAACATTTCTGCATTTTACATTTTCAATAATTATTACAGTCTTTCTTTATCACAGTTTTCTCAGATGAGTTCTGTCAATGGATGAACATCTAGAAAATGATCAGGGTCAACAGCCGAGAGGAAGAAGAGGAGTAAGGATGCTTGGTGGAAGGGTACAGGGCCAAAACAGAGGAGTACGTGGAAGTGGCTAAGGACAGAGGCTCATATCAATAAGGGCCACTTTTTTTTTTCTCAGTCACTTTGGTGCATTTCTCGAATCATCCTAGAATTTGCAAAATGCTAAACCTTTTTGCATTTAATGGCTTATACGATGAGCTAATGACTAGATGTTTTGAGGGGTAAGACAACTGCACAGAGAAAACATTTTGAGCACAAGAGACTACAGAAGATCAGTGGTTTCCAACCACTGCATGTTTTCCAAGTCTCCTTAATTAAACACACCTGATTCACCTGAACTCATCAGCTCATTAGTAAAGACTCCAAGAGCTGAAATAGATGTATCAGACAAAGGAGAGACCACTGGACTAGATGATGTGGAGGTTGAACAAGTAGTTTTAAACAGCACATGATGTGATTTTGGTCATTCAGAACACATTCAGTTCTTCAACTCAAAATGAATTAAACTAAGACAGCAAACAGGAGACAGAATCACAGTTCAAATTTGCATGGTACAAAGAAAAATCAACATGAACTCAAATTCTAGGAAAATTCATAAAAGCAAAGATAATCGATAAACAATGAAAGACAGCAAGAAAGAAAGAAAGAAAGAAAGAGGAACATGGAAAGAATGTCAGACAAAATGGACAGAATGCTAGAAAGACGGAAAGAAAAGCAAGCAAGACATTTTATACCAAGGTAATGATATTTTTCATCACCTGAATTAGAATTTTTACAGAATGTCAAGACATTATTTTGCATGTTTATAAAGCTGTTTTCTGGCTAGTCCAAAACAACCCAACTACACACATGCTGTGTGCGTTTAAATAAAGATGTAGCATAGACAGCAATGTTTTATTAACCTTAATAAAAAGAATACTAAAAAACATAAAGCCCTTTTCACGCTGATGATACACAGAATCACACTTTAAGGAACAGAACCTAATTATTACGACATAAATTTTGAAAATCCCAGTGGATGTGGATGACCAGAGGTGAAAAGGAAAGTACTTAAAATTTCACACCACGGAGCACGGAATGAAGAAAACAAACACGTTCGACCTGAAGTCACTGCTTGGGCCAAAGGCCTGTGCTTAATGAGAGGTGAAACAGAAGAAGACGATGACTAAGTGAGAGAGGCAGACTGAATAATAAACATGTATTACGTCGCACATTTGAGAGATAACCAAGAACTTTGATGGGTGCGTTTGTATCTGTTTGTCATCAAGGTGTAAATTAATTTGCTGTCAGCTTTTCATCAAGGTGGGAGGGGAGCAGAGAAGCGGAGTGTGTTTGGTGACCCACAGTTATCTGTCGCTATGAAAATGACAGTTTGGGAATTGATCGGTGTAAAGCTGTTTGAACTACAGCCATGGTCTTATCTTAAGACGAGCCACCTGCACCCTCACATTTGTGTCCCTCCCCCCAAATGTTAATGTAGAAAGTCGGACCGTCAGACATTAAAGTGCAAAGAAAATGTCACTCAATGCCCTATGTCTATTCCTCAAGCCTTTCACAATACTTTTTTTTTTTTTTTGCTTCACATGAAACGTTACATCATAAATCCATAAAATAGACTGTATGACTCATGCTGCTTATTAGCGCACAGCATATTAAGATTTCACAACTTTTACCTTTTGGTGATCTGAATGTTTCTGATTAAAAAATATACAATACTTTGTCCTATTCCAGATATAAACACTTTCCTCTATTCCAGACCAGCAAACCATTCAACTTCTCCAAAAAGTGTTGCCACTTGTAAGAGCTATGGGATGGGGACCTCTGAGGAGGTGGGGAGGGACGAAGGATAGTTTTTTTTAAGATAGAAGAACCTGATGGCTAAATAAATCAATGACTAAAATAAATCAATGGACATTAAAAATGGGTGAATGGGAGCATAGAATACGTTACATGACCGGAGAAAAGTGAAAGGAAATGCTGTCATGGGTGTGCGGCTTGCATATGACGTCATAAGACTGGTTCTGCGCTACCTTGCTGTTTGTGATTGAGAAGATGCAACGCTGGGCTTTGTTGCTTCTAGGCTGAAGAAAATAGCGGAGGGCCGGCGAGTGGTAAGTAATGAGGATTCTTTCACTTAAATTGCTTTGGCGGATAGCGCGATGAATGAGATCTAAGAGCGCGCGGGCAAGGCCTCGAATAGGAAGCCGCGGTCTCTCGTGGAGGTTCAGAAGAGCTGAGTGTTGAGCTTGAGCGGTAGCAGGTTGTTGGAAGGTAGGCTGAGGAATCTGGTCCTCGTAGAGGAAGGCAGGCGAGGATGTGTCTTCGGTCGTGCGATTCCGAAGAATGCGCGAAAGGCGAGGTGCGGAAGGAAAGAGAACGGGGCTATTAATAGTCAGTAAAAAGGATTTGATTGGGCAGATGTAATGAGGAGACTGATTAGGTGATGCAGTGCCAGCCGTGATTAATCGACCACGCTTCTCTCGAAATTAGTTTATTTGCAAAAACTTCACTTAGAGAAAATACACATTGATTCAAAAATATGTTTACAGCGGCAGCCCAATGAGAAATAATTTTCCTTTTTTGTTTAGTTTAAAAACTGAAAAACACCACAAAAAGTACAGATAGATACTCTATCCATGAAGCACCATTAGCACAGTTTGGCGCAAAAACATAATTTAAAAAATGTATCAAACTATTGTTATTGTAGGAAAATGATGATGACAATAATTATCATTCTCACCCAGCCCTATGTGTACCCCTTGGGTTTGAACCTTTCTGCTGCTCAGGGAAGAGCCAGACATCATCTGAGCGTGATGGGATCAATATACTCAGGTTCAGCATTGAGTCACAGAACTTTTAGGTCTCCGACACAGCTTTTAATGCTCCAGTAAACACCAGACAATAAGGCTGGGAATATGTCCCATTTCCCTGTATGGACAAACAACCACTGCAGACAGCACTTTCAAATCTCTTGGTAATAATAAACACACACCCTTTACAGATGCACACCTTTTAGTTTATCCAACTGTGTCATCTCCCTCCCGAGATTTAGAGGATGATGAAAAAACCTGCATATAAAGGTTTGAAATATCACCAACTGCCTTGATATACCAGGGGAACTCATGGGCCAGGGGAAGAACAGCAGCTTTGTTTACAACAGGAGTGTTATCGATCTGAATCTCAGCTTTCTGAGATGTTTCTGTGATAGCGGTTTGCTAAAGCCGGACTGCAGTAGACACAGATCTGACCTGTGGCATCACTTTTAATGTCTAATCTCAGCTTGAACAAGAGTCATCGGATATTACACGAATGCAGTGGGTATTTTTCGAGAAGAGTTTCAACAAACGTTTTAGGTCTCCTATAGCGTTTCAATCTTGATTTGAATTGTTGCAGTAATGTGCATCAGGGCCATTTCAATATATTCTCTCTTTAGGCACCACAGGGTTTTAATAAACAAAGAAATTATTGAATGGAATTTTTTTATTGCCCGGTTAATTCTGATGCTTTCTAGAATATTCTAGATCAGTGGTTCTCAATTGGTTTTGCTTCAAGGCTTTACTTTGGACATCAAGTGGCGACCCATCACAGAAACCAAAATTGATTGTGTAATGCAAATGAATTATGAATTATGCACAATGTATGAATGAATTAATTAGCACAATCACATTTATGTTTGGGTTTAGGGGTGGGGTCAGGGGAGGAGCTTCTTGTTTTTTCTTCCTTAAAACCAACCCCAACAGGCACACAACTCACCTCAGCATTTTATTGCATTTGTTTAACAACTCCCAAACAATTTGTTGAATGGTTCATTTTTCCAAACCACATGGTCGATTTCATTTAAAGCAGTGTTTGTGAGCTTTTAAGCTCCAAAAGCAGGACCTAGTGGCAAAAAATGAATTTGCATTTTCATTCAGACAAACATGAAAAGACCAACAAGTGAGCAGGCAACATGCTAATGTTTCATTTTGACATCCCCTGATAGCACACATGCATCTAGGAAATGTCTATTTGACATTTGCATTTAAGACACATTATTTAGGTTGTTCGTTTATCTGCATTACATCTATAGGACGTCTCCTTTAAGATGTCAAATAGACGTCTATTAGATGTCTTTAAGATGTTTATGATTTAGAATGTATGTAAAACTGACATCTTGCAGACATCTGCCAGACGTTTGTAGACAGCAGATGCTTTCCAGATAAAGAGACCTTTAACAGACATCTTTCAGACGTACGTGTGCTATCTGGGTCAACATGAAATGGCTTTTGTGTAACGAACATCCACCTTTAAGTCAATGGCAGACTGGTGTCAAATACTGAGGTCAACCAGATTCTCATTCTCAACCAAAATGAAACGTCTGTTCGATGTCATGTACAACTCAATTATATTGACGTCCTGTGCTTGCTTGGATTTAAATAACCAAATCATGCAAATTCATATGAAATCTCCACCTCATAAAATAATGAGACATTTAGCAGCGAATAATAAGATCACCAAACTTTGAAGTCAAAATTGTATTCTTGTTCCAAAGTCCTTACGTTTTTACCAAATTTCTCACCTCAACCAAACACACATTTACACCAACACCTCCAGGACTGCAAAGCAGGAGTCAGTGGCACCTTCTAATTAAGAAACTCTTAGCGTATTACTAGCACCTGCAAAACTGTGACAAGTCACAAGGCTAGCTGAGACTCGACATCAGTATCACATAATCTCTTTCTCACAAACACAAACTCTTTCTTTAATTTTTTTTAAAAATAGCAACCTACATCAAAATATGACTGGTGGAAAGCAAAAAGAGATTCAAGTTATATGAACTTGCTTTAGTTTGCAAAGGGTACAGCAAAATGAGACCAGTTCAACCAATCAGGTTTGAATTACGCTGGTTGTGTACTCTAAGCTGTAAAAAATGGATTCAATTAAACAATCAGCCTCTGAAACAGAAAAAGCTTAAACCTGCCTTGGGTGTTAAGGCCCCTCTAAACAATTACTGATTAAGCCAAGAACCTGCCCACCTTCACAATCTCGCTATTGACCGAGTATTGATTTAGCAGACCAACAAATAAGTGTCATTTATTATTTAGGGCCTGCAGTGAAATAATCCAAAAATGACAACACTAACCATGACACAGGGCCAGCTCTAACCAATTTGGCGCTCCCTAGGCAAGATTTTGGGTGGCGACCGGTTGCATCGTAGTTAATTCTACTGCTAGTGATCATACACTCATAAGAAACTTAATAGTATGTCTTGTACACTATTTTATTTAAATACAGCAATTGCATATTCAAAAAAACATTTAGAATTAAAGAACAAATACAATGATTTTAAAACAGTAGGCAAGCTAGAGCTAAACTGTTCTAATACACTTTCTCTTAACTATTTGTCATTAAGGTCCTGGCAGCTGCATGCATCTGTGCTTGAGTATAAACTTTGTGTAGTACTCAAACTTTCACACCGCACGGCCTCCAAGTCACTCCCCAACACACCTCTCTTCATGACGGTAACTGTTAAACTTTAAGGAAAGGAAGTGACAAGTGGCCAGGTATGGTTTCCCATACTAGGAATTAGTGCTCTGCATTTAACCCACCCA
>JAUMHQ010000090.1:11367814-11379113 GCA_032361165.1 Enteromius paludinosus | reverse complement strand
CAGTAAAAACAAAAGTGTGTGCTTTTGCAAAATAAGGAAAATAAACAGTGTGTGCGTTTTTTCTTTGTTCTCTCCGCGACTGTTTTTAGAAACGCATCACTAAACTGAGCTGAAACTCCGCGAAGACATGACACACAGACATGAGAAATATATCTATAGAAAGCTTGAAGTGTCTACTTTTAAATGCTAGTCTTATGCGACCACGCGCACGAGCCACTTTCATTATCAATCATCAATCGAAAAACAGAAAAATTATAGAATTAACATCATCTTTACCATAACATTACACCTGTCTTTGTCGCATTTTTCCTCCTCTTCTTTTCTTTTTTTCCTCAGTTTGGGACGTTTTGACATTGAATTTGTTGATTCATTAAAAGAGGGGGGGTCAAGTAGGCTTTGCTATGTAGTTAAATTAATGTGGGCGTATTCCTTTCTAAGGTCATAATATAAACTAGTTTTTAGTGGAAGTGACACTTCTTTCTTCCTCCATTCCTGGCGCCCCCTGTGTTGTGCCGAATTTTGACTCCCTGCCGAATTATGACTCCCTTCGTTGAAATCAATAGTAATCCTAACCCCACCCCTAATCTAACCCCTACCCCACACCTAACACTTAACCTACCAAAAACTAGATGAGTCATAATCTGGCAGGGGTTCAAAATTAGGCACTACACCGGCCCTGCCATGACCTCAGGTTAACAAATCATAGGGTTCACTGATGCAACAACATGTCTTACCACAACAACAACAACAATAAATATTTTTATATAGTCAAAAATTTATAATTTGTAATAACCACACTTTACATTCCAATTTGAATTGACCCTTCGCCAAGCCACGCCCAAAAACCACCACAGGCCAATCAAGGCTTAGCAACCGTAGCTAGGAGCGGGAGGTCTGTCAAGCTTTCGAGTGAAGGAAACATGTCGAAGCGCTGTGCGTATGGATTGTGCAAATCTGATATCCGGTATACTAAAAGTTTGGAGGGGGTGGTGAAATTTTTTTCCCTTGACGAACCCTAAAACTCAAAGGGGAGAAATGCCAGACGTGGATCAAGCAGTATGGGAGGTCCCCATTCATAACTAAATTCATTACGTTTTAGCTTGACGCGCTAAAAATATAAGCGGGAGAATGTTATCATTGCAAAGTGGTCAGGCTAATGTCTATTCCACAAGTCACTTTTCCACTATTGGGCCGAACGGTTCTAAGAACTGTCAGGTACGGTTCCATTGATCATCCTCCATAACGCTGTGGTTATTTACAGTATGCCTCATATTATATGTAAGCATTTGCGTTACCACGGCAACAACTGACGTATTAGAATTGCGTTCCAAAGAGATGCGTTATCAGCCCTGCATTGGAAAATGAAAAAAGACCCGTACAAGCCGGCTCGGATCGACACGGAATGGAAACGGAAACTGTTCCTCAGTTTGTGTGTTTTTGATCTGAATGGTCCTAATGGACCTAGGCTTTAGCTTCATCTTCAATTTTGATTAAATTATTTTCTAATTGGATGCATATTATGTTGTGGATGTACCCCTCGCCAAAAATAACTAATTATCACCATGGGAATGTTGTGCACACATACTGTAATAGCCGTGTCAGGCGCGAAAGCTTGACAGACGTAGCAACAGTAAATAAGGAGGGCCGGGCTTAGCGAAGGGTCAACTACATAAATAAAGAAGTATATTTTTAAAAGGAGATAATCTGTTTGAGTTAGTTTTACATTGGCTTTTGGAAAAGCAAGACAAACTTGTAGACTTCTGGGAAAACAAATTTGTAGAAAACAAATAAATGGCTTACAAAGCAAAACTTGGAAGTCATTACTAAGTGTCAAATGATTTATAGGCTAATTTGTTTCCCTAACAATAAACAAAGGAAGTTAGACAGAATATTGACTCTAACAAAGGTAGGCTATAGAAAAAGGTTAAAGTTGCACTACTGTCATAAAGTCTAAACATCGACTAAAGTAAAGCTTCTTACCTTGAGTTGAGGACTTAGATTAGCCTAACCGTTTTAACACATTTGAATAGATTGCTAGAAGCCTATTTTTGCCATGTAAGAAAAAAAAGCTTGGTAAACATTCATGACACTCAAAAACGCCTACTGAAGGCTGGAATACACAACACAAAATTTTAACAGATTTTTAAAACACTAGGCATCATAAACTTACCGACTCCTTAAGTGACGAATGAAAACTGGGCATCATACATGACCTTTGTGACCCGATTCCCACCTGATTTTACGGTTTGAACAAGCTGATGCTAGTTGAAGAAATTCAGAACCAGTCTGCAGATTAAAGCTGACAGATTCCACAGAAAATCATATGGTCTTAGACATAATCTTTTGGTCATAGACATCGATTTTTTTAGCTTCAGACATTGATTCTATCCAGTCGGAGGATATCAAACATGCTTAATATTTTCAGCCGATATTAGAACCGATATAATTTGTTTTCAGTTGTCCTGCGTCTCCTAGCAACAAGTCGCACGTTTCTGCGTCCGTTTGTTGTGATTGGAACAAATTTTAAAGTCTGGTAGTGTAAGATCCTTGCTCGTGTAGTGTACGATGATCAGTTTTCCTATGTCACTATTTACAGAGTCTATTTTTTACAGAGTAAGTGTTTTAAAAATGTTCAAAGTCGTGTAGTGTACTCCAGCCTTTAGAGTTGTTTTCGATCACAAACTCACCTAGAAACGTGTGCCTTGTTGCTAGGAGACGCATGACAAATAAAAACAAATGTGTTCTTAAATCGGCCGAAAATATCGAATATATTTGATAACCTTTGACTGGATAGAAACAAATCTGAAGCTAAAAACGGAGTCTCTGACCACCATAATACATTACTCGATTTTCTGTCCTCTGACTATCCTCACCTAGCGTCAACTTGTTCAGATTGTAAATTTGGGGCAAAAATCGCACAGTGTATTCCATGCTTAAAGGATTAGTTCACCTCAAAATATTTTTTTTTTTATAGCGATTATTTTCACTTCAACATATGCACTGTGCTTAGGGAGTAGGGAGTAGTGAACACTGTGTAGGGACCCTGTCAATCGGAACGCACCTCATATGCGAGCTTTAATGTATTTGCCTTAATCAGCCTTGTTTACATCCGGGTAAAAGCACGCGCAATCTGCAAAAGCACAAAAGCATGTGCGCAATCTGCAGCCTACAGGAGCGTACTGTATGCTTACGCAGTAATATTCTCTAAAACTTCAAAAGACTTAAGTCATAGGAGAAGAATGGTTGAGTATATGATGTTATGTTTGCTTGTTTGTTTTATTTCGCAAAAACGTATTCTCCTATTGTTGCAAAAGTTGATCCACTGTTTAACGGTGTTTTTATTACTTTTCTTGGTCTTGGGATCATTTCAGTTGTATTGCTGTCAATGGAGGGACAGAAATATCTTAATTTGTGTTCTGAAGATGGGTTTGGAATGACATGAGGGTGAGTATTAATGACAGAATCTTCATTTTTGGATGAACTAACCTTTTAAATCATTATTCCTGCGGTTTCACAGCCTAGTCCTAGACAAAAATGTAAATCTGAGCTGTTTCAACTGAAAGAAATTTGCACTGACTGATCTTAAAACATAATATGCACACAAGTAATGATTTTTTTCTAAGGTATGTTTATAAAAAAAATCTTAAATGTCGTAACTGAACTATGACCTAATCCTGGCCTAGGCCAAGTCCTGTCTATGAAACCGGCCCTTAAGTCATTGTAATGCATATATAGCATTATTTTTCTCATATGTTTTCGAAAAGGGATTCCACAGGCAATTTAAATTGTTGCTATTACTGTAGGCCTAATTAAAAATAAATGAACAAGAGAGTTTTGAGAATATTAAATATGAGTTTCAATGCAAAGCAATTCTTCATTTTAAGCATTATACTGACATCTAATGGTGGATTTGAGAAATAGTGGTGGAATCATTTTGATGCCTTGTAAAATAACACAATAAGTTCAGTCATTTATTGTACTTTTTATATATTTCAGAAGTATATTTATATTGCATAGACACCACAAGATTTATACAGTATCTGAACAATGTGTAGATGTTCTGTAAGGGCTAAGTGAGCTTAGTGGTGCAGCTCCACTTAAAGGCTCAGTGGTCAGTGAACCCAATGGTGCAGGTCGGCTTTAAGGCTCAGTGGGTCCATATTTCCAATCTACAGTAAACAAGTCAGCATTTGATGTTGAATTGCAACCGTAATTGTTCAAAATCAGGTGAAATGAAACCCCAGTCACAGCAGTTTTAAATATTTACTTTATACAAAAATACAGATAGATAATAATACAACAAACATTTATAAAGCTTTTACAGTAAGCCCAGCATTCTGCCATTCACTTCAGAAAAAGTGGGATGCAACCTACATGAGGTGAGCACTGACACAGGCTATATTCCAAAAACTGAATTGCAACAGCAATTGCATAGACATGAACACAAAACCAGTGCAGGTAAAATATAACTACAATACTGAGCATCTGGAGAAGAGGCAGATGAAAATTACAGAGCACAGAGCAGAAGCCTCAATTTGCTTAGCCAGACGTCTGTGTGTGATTTATTTAAAGTGGGTGACATATAGTCGACATGCTCTGACTGAAGAAAAATGCACATAAAAAAGCTTATTCAGTTCCATTCATGTAACAGATAAGGTCATTTCATTCACACAAACTTCCCGTCTTCACACAGAGACTAAATGAAGCTTGTGATTTATGAACCTGAGCAAAATCGCATTATGTCTTAAGTGTTCCTGTAATCAAAAAGACAATGAAGACCAACAACTGACAATTAATAATATGTGCATTTATATTATCTGGAGTCATCATGGCACAAAAAATGGGTTTATTCTAACATATCTGGCTACACAAAACTTTGACATCCCAGCTTATTTTGGCCAAGAACCACCCACATAAAAGGAAAAAAATATCCTCCTGAGACCATCTTAAATTATTTAAAAATATAACCAACTGTGGGTGATCTGTGACTAATAACACTATTGAATAGAATAAACTGAATAAAAAAACAAGTAAAGGCTTAAATAAGCAACAACAAGGCCTGTCATCTGCATGCAACATCATGTATGAGAGTTAACAGATGTATGAGCATTATGCATAAATAAGAGCATAAAGGTGCAGTCACATTAGCAAAGTTTCCATGAAATTCACACAGAAGTCACTTTCAGGCAAAGCAGTTCGCCTTATGTGAAATTCCGGGTCATGTGGATTCCTTTTGAAATGACAGTAGAAAACTGTAAATGTGATCACACCTTAATAGTCGATACATCCATTCAAAAGGTTACTGTGTCTCTATAATGTACCCTGCAATGTCTTTACATAAAGTCAGTGGCATATTGACCGAAAACCTAAGGTCACTCAACAGTATTCATTAGCTGTGCTCGTAAGATTCACATTGTGTATCCAATTTTCAGATTTTGCCCTATGCCTCTGGATAAAATATTCAAAATAAATAAACTACAAACATTTTACAGGCTGAAGTCACATACGATGCAGTGAAATGCAAACTTTTCTCTATTTTAAAATTTAAGCAAATATATAAAACACAATCTGATTTACATGGTTCAACTGTTCACATTGTACTGTAGTACTTCAAGTAAGTGAATTTTGCATTTGTCTTGCATTGATTATAAGCGGTAAAGCAATGAATATTCAAATGCGCATATCTACTGCGCATACCTACTGGTCCAGAGACAATGAGCTGTAGATGAAACTCAGTTCTCGTTAGCTGCAGTGAAATGGAGATCAGCTCTGTTCTTCTACTTCCTGCCATTAGAACCTGACACAAATCAGAGAGATATCACAGAGGTGATGAATGTATTCTTTCTACTTTCTTTTGTCTGTATAACATGCAATAAATGGGGGTCAATGGGGTCCAAAACAACACTCAACTTCTCATTGTATGAACAAAAAAAGAAACATTTTTCAAATGTTCCACAGAATTCATACAGTTTTGAAATGACACTTGAGTACGTAAATGGTGACAATTACATTTATACTACCTATGTCTAGATGGACCATAGGAGTCCAGCATTTGGGTGCAGGCTTGCTCCAGATTCCAGCTACATCTCTCCAGAGCTTCCAAGCATTCAGGCCGAGCCTTCAAACCCAGTCGAAACAACTGCTCCACCTACATCAAGAATCAATATGTGTAAAAACTCATTATCCAAGAGTACCTCCTTATTTTGAGTTTGATAAGAAGCACACAGATACCTTCAGATATTTTACAGCTTCCTGAGCGTTCCAACCATGTGCTTGGAGAGCCGTTTGACACTCCTCTACAGTCACTCCATGTACTGCCTCCTGCACCTACAGAAACACCAATCGGTCATCTCAGAAAATCATTACATCAATGAGTAGCCAATGGTGTGAGCATATTGAGTTGCTTACTTGTTGGAGTGTTACACGGTTGTAGGCACCTGCTTGGGTGCTACTCGGCCAGGCAAGAATGCTAGAGGTCCCACTTGTGTGGCTGGGGGATGCACTGGGCCTGTTAACTTGTTGTTGAACCATGGGTCTCACAGTGGCCATATTTGTGGTCTTTTTCTCCTCGTTTCCCTCAGAGTCCTTTAAGAACCTGTTGTATTTGTCCAGGTATGGCGGTTTCTCAGGTAGCAAGTAGTAATGAGTGCTGCTGGCCTTTACACCACCGTACACGATGGGAAGGATGCAAGGACTCTTGGCCGGAGTCTGGGCCAGTTGAGTAGAGCCGTACTGAGAACTTGTAGTGGTGGCCGTAGACGTAGAAGACATGGCAGAGGAGCTGGATGGAGCAGAAGAATAAGACGACGGGGACAGGCAGGAACCAAGAGATCCAACACAACAGAGGCTGGATCTTTGCTGAGGGGAGCCGCCTTGCGGCGCCATAGGGCTTGGAGCCCGAGAGTTGGGTTGAGACAGAGCGTGATCCCTTGGGGGTATCTGAGGAGGACATCGGCTCCCATCTTCATTGTCTCCAAGGGAAACTGACAATCTGCTCCCATATATTCCTGCCCGCTTCGAGGGACGCATGGGTGGGATGGGGATTCTTGGAGGGATTTGAGGCTTGTCCTCATAGGAGAAAGGCAGAATGATCTGGCGGTGCGGGACGAGAGCTGTAGGAGCCGGGAGGGGTGAAGAAGGGAGGGAACGTCCGGTTGGAGGAACCCGAAGCTTCACCATCACCTCCCTTTGTAGCTCCTTGAAGATGTCTGCTGATTGGGAAAAGGAGTGAGTTTCGTCAGCACACTTGGTTGGTAGGAAGAGATTGTCCTCAACGTTGCGTTTACCATCCATTTTAACGCCATCTTCTGGTTGTGTCTGTTCGGATACCACATCTTCCTGTGATACAGATGCATTTATGGAGCTTACTTCCATATCTTCTTGCTCAGCACACTCAACAGCCACCTCGTCGTATGCTGGAAGAGGAGGCAGGGGCCGCATGTCCCAGTCCACCACTGGAGTAGGGTGCATGGGGTTCGGCAGAGCTCGATTGGGGCTCTGCAGAGGCGCCATATCCAAGATTGAAGCGGCGTAGGGCGCAGGTGGCTTCGGTGTGCTGGGGTTGGGTGTCTCAGTAATGGGCGAAGGAGATGTAGAGCTGAAACTATCATCTCCAAAGTCGATGAGCGAGACTTCGCTAAGGCGGTCGCTCAGACTAGTGCTTTCCCAAGGGCGGAGGCGCAAACTCAGGTATGTGGGAGTTTTAAGAGAGAGCTTCTTCACACCCGTCACTATCAGATCATCATCATCGTCCAGTACAGAGTCGTAAAATGGTTCTGGGAACAAGCCATTGGCCAAAACATTAGGAAATTTGCTTTTGTAATGCAGTGATTGCACTGAAGAAGAGAAATGGTTCTTACTCTTAAGAAGAACGGCTGGTTTAGGAGGTCTAGGAGGAGGTTGTTCTGACACAACAACGGAAGAAGAAAAGATCAGAAATGAGAAAAAGAGAAGCAGAGGAAAAAAAGCGAAGTAGTGAATCTGAAGAAGAACAGAACTGCCCAACTCATCAAGATCAGATAGACAAGATATAAGATAGATTGCTTACTTTTAGCCCGGTTTGGAAGTTTAGTGGGCTTGGCTGCATTTGAATCCATCCCAAGAACATCTGGTGGGTCCATGGGATTACCAAGGTACAGACTGAACACAAAGCACACTGGATAAATAACAAAATCCACCTCTATTTATATTTTCACATGTTTTCCACTGGTTCCCAACAAGGGGACTAGGGTTAATAAAAAAAAAAAAAAAATAGAATAAAGAAGTATATATATAGAAGTATAAATATAATATAATTTCCCCCTCAATGATAAAACATGGTTAATTAATATATTAATTAATATAATTAATATTAGTAGAAATACATAAAATCAGCTTTATCAAGAACCCTTGGAGTACTGTGCCAACAGTGGACTGTTGCGAGTTTAGAATAATATTGCTGCCTTCTAGTGGTCAACACAAGTATAACAGTCTGTTCCCTGAGAGATTAATATTCCATAGAGTCTGTTAACTAAAGGTTGCTCGTAAATGGTCATGGTATCTTACTCATCAATCTTGTCAGGGGCACCCCAGCTACGATGTGGGTCTGTGTCTCCATGGCCTGTGTGGATGAAACTGTGCTTGAGAGGTCGGCTGATGTCATGAGCAGACAGACCGGCCACAGAGGTCACCACATTCCTAGGGAACTGTCCTACCTTCAGGGTCTGTCTGTTCTGACCCCTCCACCAGTAGTTCTCCGCTCTGCAGCATAGACAATAGGGTTTAAAAATAGATTCATAAACTTGTTTTTAAGGTGGTTGTTCAGCATTCATGTTTATAGCATAAACGGTGGAGGACACCAACACACATAAGTTTATTACTCTAAGGCAAGGGTTACCCAACTTGTTCCTTTGGAGGCTGGTGTCCTGCAGAGCTTAGCTCCAACCCTAATCAAACACACCTAAAGCAGCTAAACAAGGTCTTGCTTGGTATGCATGTAAATTTGAAGGTTTGTTGAGGCAAGTTGGAGCTAAACTCTGCAGGACACCGGCCCTGTGTTACTAAATATTAATTTTAATTAACTTACATTAACAAGTCTGTGTCAACATCATTAATCATTATTTTCAAATATAATAATAAACTAAACTGTAGGTTGACAGTAACCACATGATACTGCTGCATATCACACCTGGCTGAGCAAAAGAAAACACCAAAATATGTCCTCACCTTCCCTCAATTATAGTGATGATGTCATTAGCATGAATTTTAAGTTTGTCTGGTTCATCAAAGTCCTGCAGTGCCCTCATGTCTGTGGGCATTGTCTATAAGCAAATTAGAAAGACTTAATTAATTAAAACAACAAATAATGTTTTTTGACATTCTTGTGTATGTGCGAGACCTTGACAAAAGGATGTTCTATCCATTATTGCTGTCTGCTGTATACTATCTGACACGTTACCTCCACAAGGAAGTCCCTGAGGGACACAAATGTCGGTCTGTCCTCGGGTTTGGGCGACCAGCACTGCAGCATGACATTATAAATGTCCTGTGGACAGTCCTCTGGTTTGATGAGTCTCTCTCCCTCCCTATCGATCTTATGGAGAATCTATAAAGAAGGACACACATACAAATGTAACTCACAGAAAAATGGATCTCAGGCTCAGGTACTGAATTAGATTGTACCTGGCTACCATTGAGTCCAACCCAAGGTTCCTGTCCGTGAGTGAACATTTCCCATAATGTTACTCCAAACATCCAAGTATCACTGGCATGGGAGAAGGTTCGGGTCTTTAGGCTTTCCGGAGCACACCTGCCATGCACAAAGCATGTTGACATGGGTTGAGGGAACTAACAGTGAGTTGAAGTAAGTGGTGTATTATTCTTCTCACCAGGCAAAGGGGACTTTGTGATGCTCCTGCATCACATAATGGTCATCATTCTTAGGCAAGGCCCTCATTAGGCCGAAGTCACCAATTTTGATGAGATCGTTGGAGGCTAAAAGGATGTTGCGTGCAGCCAGGTCTCGGTGAATGAATCGCCGGGACTCCAGGTACGCCATGCCACAGGCGATCTGAACGGTGTAATGGCACAGCACTGATATCAAAATATGGCCCTGACGCTTCCTCAAACGGTCCAACAAAGACCCCAGTGGGGCAAGTTCTGTCACCTGAAACACAAAAATAATGGACGAAGTGCTTTAAAATAATAGCTCTCGCAAAATGAACATCATTTACACGAGTGTTTAAAAGTTTGGAGTCTGTCAAATGTTTGAAAGACGTCTCCTATGCTCACCAAGGCTGTATTTCTTTGATGCAAAAATACTGTGAAAAACAGTATTATTAGGTGACCATCATGAACAACCATACATTTCGCCGCTGAGAGGCTGAACAGAGGAAACTAACTTGTCTGACACGCATATATATATATATATCGAAGTGACCTCAAACATTTTTACAGTAGTGTGCTTCAGTTTGATTTAGTGTAGAAACATAAATGTATTTTAAACATCTTTGTAGTACTTCAATTATCATTCCTTACCATCTTCATGGGGTGTGTGAGGACAACCCCATAGAGGCGAATGAGATTGTGGTGGTCCAAGGAATGCATGGCGTTAACTTCCCTTATGAAGTCATCAAGACCTTCATCCTGTTCCAACAGGTCTGTCTTCAGGCACTTCACAGCCACACTCAGCTAAAGCACAGGAACAAACACTATGCATTATGTTTACTATCATTCCTATCTCATCATTACTAACGTCACTTTTTGTCCTTTCTTCCTACCACTCTTCCAGATGGGGCTTGCCATTCTCCACGTTTCACCACCCCGAATGAGCCGTCTCCCAGTTTCTCGTAAAGTGTGATGTCTCTGTCATTGATGAGGCAGGTGAGATTGGCGGGCTGGCCGTCTGGTTGGGTTGAGGATGGGGAGGAGCTGCCCGACACAGCTGGGGTCTGGGAGTCAGAGTCAGGCCGCTTCCCGGTAAACACCTGCTGGCCCAAACACAGAGACTACGGCTGAGGGTGATTCTACCTGCCTCTGCCTTAAAGATGCCATAAGCTCCTCACTCACTAAAACATTCACTTGCCTGGAAGACATCAGCAATCATCGATATGAAGTTCACATGCTCAAGCGGCTATGAAATTATCCACCAATTACTTCAGACTTGATAAAGTCAAGAAATAGCTGATTTAAAATGCGAAATGTTTCTTGATGTTAAAGGGATAGTTCACCCAAAAATGAAAATTTGATGCTTATTTGCTTACCCCCAGGGCATCCAAGATGTAGGTGACTTTGTTTCCTCAGCAGAACACAAACAAAGATT